>JACSZP010003293.1:0-12495 GCA_016161895.1 Pinna nobilis | reverse complement strand
AGGTTAAAAATTCAATCTTGAAAACGACTCACCACTTTTATTGTATATCAACGCCAGTACTGATTTTGTTACATATTTATTTTTTCTTTGAAATAATTGAGCTTGTGTCGTTTATGTGAAAGCTGAGTGAAATTGAAAGTTATGCTGCGATATGCTGTATTTACGCCCTACAAAGAATCTGAGATAGAACTCATTTCAAAAGTAGAAACAGGATTTTAAATTTAAAATATCATACACAAAGCAAATAAGTTGCGTAACGTTGGTGAAGTTCAACATGCTATATATGAAGTAAGTTATTCCTATTGTTCAGAGTATGCTACTCAGCTGAAAAGTTAAAAGCTTGTTTTTCTAGAAAGTTTTTTTTTGTATCGACGTTTTGCATAACTAATCCTACAGAACACCTAAACTCAACCGATTTTTATTTGAGTTTGTGATTCTCTGTTTTTAGTTATATATTGTGTTATGTTCCTGTATTGATTACTGTTGGTATGATATGGTATCGTTGTTTATATCTTAATTTAATTTTGCTGATAAAAGAGGTGCAATTGCAATTCATTATTTGAATTCCTCTATCGTATAATTAGTTACGTCTTAAATTCAAGATGCCTACATTTATTTTTGCTCATAAAAGATAGTAGGACTAATACAAATATATAGCAGGGGTGCAGTTGTCTAGTAGTTAGCGCGTTGTTGTTGTTGCGTTGTTGTTTTACGTCCAACTCAAGAATATTTCACTCATATGGAGAGTCACCTTGTGCCTCTAAATTTAAAACCAAATTTTGCCTGTGCTCGGCACTGCTGGTCGTAGAGCAGGGATGGTTCTTTAACGTGCCAACACCTACTGTGACACGGGACCTCGGTTTTTACTGTCTCATCCGAAAGACAGGAGCGGCCAACCGCAGAGTGGCGCTATGCGGCTCGAACCCAGATCTTCCGATTCGCAGTCGAACACGCTAACCACTCGGATACGAGGGCCCCGATTACTGCTAGTAGTGTTGTCTCTTTTTGTTTTGGCCATGGTGTCGTCTTTTTTTTTTCTATTTCTGGAACTTAAATGTTCCGTTGTTATTCTCAAATATCCCCTTTGTACGTTATTGTTAGTTTATATCATATACAATATGAGATAAGAACATTTTTATGCATCGTGAAAGAAGAATATGAACTCTGAAATTAGATGAAAAAATGTGATTGTATCTGTTTTGGATTGCACTAGACAATTTACCTTTTACAGAACAAAGAAACTGGGGTCCACCATGAATATAAACATTTTCACTTACTGTTCTATTTCTAACAATATAGGTAATTATATTGTATTTTAGGGATGGAAAGCAACTAAGTAGCTGCTTAAGTTCTATTCATATTCTGTATCGATATGTGTTCATTACATACACACATTTTCATCAGCCTCGATGAGCTTTCATATTGGTTGAGGACTGATCACGCGTGATTCGATAAATCATTTGATCGCAATACCTATTGCAAAACAAAATGACAATCAAAATGAAGAAAGTTCGCTGATGTTAAAGTCAGCGTCTCGACTTAGGTCATTGAGTGAAAGACCGCACAAAAACATCCATGAAGTTCTTTTTCCTATGTCAAGTACATTTCTGTTAAAGCGTGAATCTTAATCAAATTAGAGTCACGCATAAAGTCAGTGACCTTGTATTTGAAAAGTTAGACCTCAAGAACAGTAACAAACTTCTTTTTATTTCGTTTTATATTGCAATAATTTGACTGTCTGTTTTCATAAATTTTAAAGTTTGCGAAATATTTTCGTTCTCTGTTAGCCAAATTTGGTAGAGACCAGAAGAAATCACTATGTCCCTCTGACTGTCACACTATCAGCAAGGCACTATGAATTACTTCTTAATAACTCTGTCTTTCCATAGGGAAAGACGGCTCGCACGCACAATGATGTCACAAATAAGAATTAATGGCTGAATGTTTTACCAAGTTCCGTGTGTGTATGCATTCCTTTCGTGGAAGTGTGGGACAAAAAGAATCAAATATTGGTGTGTTGAGTGGACAAGAAAAAAAATCTAAACCCTCCTGGTAAGAATCTGAAAGTCCAATCTTCGAGAAATCCTCGGATTGGACAAACAGATTCTTACCACTCGGATTGAGATTTCCCTGTCCATTCATCACACCCATGTAAGATTCTTTCAATCTTGACATTTTGGTCAAATGTTATCTCATCTTTTCATTATGTTGGGAAGAAAAGTTAAAAATGTAAAACTCCAATAGCCTTCTTGTTTGACGCAAAATCATTCTGTATCTAGTATTGACATTTACTGATTTTGACATTTATAAGGTGAACGACTGCAAAGAAGTGCATTGTTGATGTTCATTGTGGTGTTTAACTATCAAGGGTTTACACATGGATATGTTAATATCATTGACGTTTTTAATTCTGTCTCTCTGTGCCCATTTCAATTTGAAATTAGTTGCAAATTGTTAGAGTTCCTAACAAGATTTCAATTTTTTTTGAATTCGACTGTAAATATCGATGAAGAAATTTTAAGGGGCAAATAAATTTCATACCTCTGGCGGTAATCATAATTTAAGGTGAATGCAAATGCCTTGTGGAACACCTTAACTAAATCATGTCATCACCTCTTAGAATCGAATCCCATTTCCATTTTCTTTATCGATTTTTGGATTAAGAAACCTACGTTCTGTAATACTCGCATAGCTGTTCTTATGCTATTTTTCACTCGTATCGAGACGTCAGCAAACACCTGGAAAGGGTTTTAAATTCTGACCTTTGTTTTGCAATTAGCTGAATTGGACTATCGGGGTTATTTGATGTGCCGATACGGACTGTGAGATGGATCTCGAATTGATTTTTTTCTATTATTACTATTATTATTATTTTTTTGTCTTTGATTGACGAAACTCAAACCCAGCACCCCAAGGTATGAAGATATGCTCTTCCAAGAATATTCATTATGTGGCTTTCTCTCTCCAACTCGAATGCTTAGTTCATTTCTAAATTCTGTACTCTATTAAGCATAGGCTAATGGTTTCAATGCTCGATATGCTTTGCAATGACTTATCGGTTATACGATCAAGCTAAGTTATTTAAAACGAAAAAATTGTTTAAGTCTGTAATGTACTTATTTACCAAAATGGATTTAGGTTATAGTTATCTAAAAGCCAGCGGGTTTTAGACGTTACATTTTCAATTATTAAAACATATGGCTGACAGATTAAATTTGCATTTTCCGTTGCACACATATATACAACAAAAAGCTGTTATATATCTTAATTTAATTTTGCTGATAAAAGAGGTGCAATTGCAATTCATTATTTGAATTCCTCTATCGTATAATAAGTTACGCCTTAAATTCAAGATGCCTACATTTATTTTTGCTCATAAAAGATAGTAGGACTAATACAAATATATAGCAGGGGTGCAGTTGTCTAGTAGTTAGCGCGTTGTTGTTGTTGCGTTGCTGTTTAACGTCCCACTCAAAAATATTTCACTCATATGGAGACGTCATCGTGTGCCGGTGAAGAGCGACAAATTTTGTCTGTGCTCGGCACTGCTGGCCGTAGATCAGGGAGGGTTCTTCAACGTGCCAACACCTATTGTGACACGGGACCTCGGTTCTTACTGTCTCATCCGAAAGACAGGGACGGCCAACCGCGGAGTGGCGCTGCGGTAATCGAACCCCGGACCCCTCGGCTCGAAGTCGAACATGCTAACCACTCGGCCAGGGAGGCCCCTCTAGTAGTTAGCGCGTCCGCCTTCTGGTCGTATTTTGGAATCCGAGGCACACACTTTGGTTGGCCGTCCCTATATTTCGGCTGAGACAGAGAAAACCGAGGTTCCGTGTCGTAGCAGGTGTGGCACGCTAAAGAACCCTCAATGCCCAAAGATCGTAAGTGCCGAGCATAGACAAAATTTGTTGCCCATCACCGGCATACCGTGACGTTTCCATATAAGCGAAACATTCTTGAGTGGGATGTTGAGCAGCAATACAATCAACAACCAACCATACGAATTGATGGCTAGTGTAAATGTAGATCCTGAAAGCTTTCCGGCTGATTTTTTTTGTTTCAAGAATCTACAGAGTTTTTATGGCCTAGGGTTTCATCTGCTTTATTTTAATTGTTTTATAAAATATTCCCTATTTTGTTTCTGATTTTTACAAATCAATTTTGAATCATTGTTATCGGTCAATAATTCTAGATTTTGACAAGATCTATGTACTTAAAAAGCTTCAGGTACGCTTCATAAAAAATCTGTAAGCATATATAGATACAATCAAATTTGCATGTTGGCAAATTCTTTAAAAATTCACATCGCTTATTAAACCATCTAAAGTTAATGTCAATTATCATAATTGTATTTTAAAGTGTTAAAATTATTGGGATAAAGCAGACGATGGCTTTATCGAATTGAATATTATCAAAAACTTGATTTTGATTGTTCGCCACCAAGAAACTGTGTCAAATATGTCAACTGATAACAATGGCTCCTTCTGCACCCCTGGTCCCATTTGCAAATATTTTTCCACGTTGACACCATTTCTATAAGTCCTTTGAATTTCAAATACAGTAGAACATCGCTATTAAGACCACCCGAGTGACTAGGTAAAATATATCTGATTAGTGAAGTGTTCTGCTAATTTAGGTTAAAGTTGGCTAGTGATAGGCAGACTGAATTGTGACGAAATTAGATATCTGATTAGTGAGGTGGTCTGCTAAGTGAGGTTAAAGTAGGCTTAAAGAGTGATAGCCAGACCGAATTTTGACGACACTTAGTGGTCTGATAAGTGAGGTGGTCTGATTAGTTAGGTGGTCTGCTTAGTGAGATTAAAGTAGGCTTTAAGAGTGATAGGCAGACTGAATTTTGACGACATTTAGTGGTCTGATTAGTGAGGTGGTCTGCTTATTAAGGTTAAAGTAGCCTTAAAGAGTGATAGGAAGACTGAATTTTGACGACGTTTAGTGGTCTGATAAGTGAGGTGGTCTGCTAAGTGAGGTTAAAGTAGGCTTAAATTGTGATAGGAAGACTGAATTTTGACGACACTTAATGGTCTGATTAGTGAAGTGGTCTGCTATGTGAGGCTAAAGTTGGCTTAAATTGTGATAGGAAGACTGAATTTTGACGACATTTAGTGGTCTGATTAGTGAGGTGGTCTGCTAAGTGAGGTTAAAGTAGCCTTAAAGAGTGATAGGAAGACTCAATTGTGACGGCATTTAGTGGTCTGATTAGTGAGGTGGTCTGCTTTTTAAGGTTAAAGTAGGCTTAAAGAGTGATAGGCAGACTCAATTGTGACGGCATTTCGTGGTCTGATTAGTGAAGTTGACTGTTGGCGATATTCCGCTGTATTCCTCCATACTTCTTATTTTTGAAGAAAGAAAGTAAAATTCAGTACCTTGCACATTTTGAAACTATAAATTCACTTCATTGTAAAGCATGTGAAATATTATATGAGTAATTTTATTTTTGAATAAGACTTATTATCAACAAATTACACAAATAATAAAGCACGTCAATATTACTTTGTATTTAAACATTTGGTCAGCTAACTCATTCAAAGTGTGGTTTGGTCAGCAAACAACTTCAAAGTGTTAAAGCCCCGAGTCTGTCGTGCTCGCCTGATGGATGCCCAAAGAAGTTTTAAAAGACAGAGACAACGATTAAATAAATAAATATAAAAACCGTTCCACAATAATTGCAAGGGAATTTTATATATCAACAAAATCATCTTTCCCATATGAAAAGAAAAATATCATAAATTCTTTGCATTTTTTCATGTACTCATCATTGTAAGGTTGATGAGTATTTGATGAAAATAAAAATGTCTTAAATATACAATACTTCATATTCTAAATGTAACTTGTAAATGAACATGTAAACAATGAGCTTTAAACTTGCTATTACTGGTATTTTTACTTACTTGACCTAGAGTAAAAGATACAACATAATAGAATTGCTCCATTTTTTGTAAGTTGTTATATCCATATAACTTTGTCTAGAGATATGTTGTGGCGACAAAATAAAACTGAATTAAGATAAAATATAAGAAACAGCATGTATAAACTTTCTTCATTATTCTGGGAACTGTCAGCATATCAGATT
Source organism: Pinna nobilis (assembly GCA_016161895.1). Taxonomy (NCBI): domain Eukaryota; kingdom Metazoa; phylum Mollusca; class Bivalvia; order Pterioida; family Pinnidae; genus Pinna; species Pinna nobilis. The sequence continues at coordinate 6,401 of JACSZP010003293.1, read as the reverse complement.
TTCATTATCTGGACATCCGCCAGTCTACTGCATAATGACATAAACTATCTCCTCTTTATCTCAGTTGTTCAGAAGATTGAAAGGTTCCATAAATGCAAGTCTTGTTCATTTTTATATATGAATATTCTGTGATGTAGTGCCTGCTATCTTAATTGACAGGTATTGAATGGAAACATCTCTGACATAAAAATAAAATCATAGTTAAATACTTTCAAAAAGTACATATTCTTTTTACAGTGTTTGGAAATAGCATATTTGAACTTAACCAGGGAAAAATCTTTACGAAATTTGACTTAGATGAAATCTAAATATCTCAACAGAAATAGTAGTTCTTCTTTGATGCTCTTTCATGACAAATTATGTTCTTTGCAATTATTTGTGTTTCATTTTTTAAGGCAAACAAAAAGACAAAAGGTACTACTAAATCTGAATTGGTATCCGAAACACAATTTTTAACAGAAATATCGTCTAATATCGTCTTCAAAGTTAGCACTTACTGTCTGTTCGTGCGTTTTGCATTTAAAGTACTTCATGACATTCTTTAAAACTCTGTATCATTTATCTCTTCAATAATTCGATAGAGAGCGAGCAAATTCCTAAGGCACAAGAGGAATGAATGGAATTATGTAAATACTAAAGATTTAAATCGCGGCCTTCTCAGTACTCCCGATGGGCATGAAACGCACCTTACGTTTAACATGACAATGGTAGCAGTTTAAGGTTAAATTATTGCTCTTCTATATTAGATTTACGTGTTGATCGTGTGCTAGATATCTTATCTTCTACAAAAAAGAAACACGCTTATAGAGTTGTTAAATTGAGGCAAAACTGCTTTATCTACGTTCTACTTTATCATGCCGTCTACGTTTTTTTATTTTAATGTATGACACATGATATTCATAAAAATCGACCTCTTCACATTTCAGTTACCGTTGATATCAAATAATCCATTGTTCTCTCATATGACAACAAGGTTATCAGTAGTTATTAATTAGCATTCGATGTCAGATGCAGCCATCGAATTATCCAGTCCTTATACACATTCCTCAAATAAGGTATATGTTTCAGCATCCCGTACTGCTAAGTCAAAGGTTCACAGATTATCATCCATTCAGGCCGATCATTAACTTCAATCTGTCGGATAGATAATATTCTGTGGGACACTATACCAAGATTATGAATATGAAAACGGAAATCAAGTCAGTAATATAAATGTACTATAATGAATAAACTTCCATCCAGTCCTGATTTATATGCTGTGAATAAGTAGCTGATGCTGCAAGATATAAAATGTCATATCAATTTGAGAAAATTGCCCTGAACGTATTTATTCTATGTGAGTATCTAATAACTATTATAGACTTAAAACACTGAGCGCAATATGTTATTAGAAAGATATTATAGACATACCACATTTCTCATTATATATATATACATGTATATAATTTTGCCTATGCTAAGCACTTATAGCAGTAGAGTAGGGAGGGTTCTTTAAAGTGCCAACACCTACTGAGGCACTGTACCTCGACTTATACCGTCTCATCCGAAAGACAGGGGCGGTCAACCGTATCGTGGCTCCGGCTGGAACTCCAGCACTTCTATTCGAAGTCGAACACGTTAACTACTAGGCTATGATGGTGCCTGTCTTTCGATGTTTTAATTTCGAAAACTCGCTTGGTACCTTTAATTTCTATTGTACCCAATTATGTATCGATTTATCATATTAGTTTGCTTTATCTATTATGTATTGAGTTTATCTATTTAGTATCTTAAAGGGACTTCCGTGGCCGAGTGGTTAGCGTGTTCAACTGCAAATCGGAAGATCCAGGTTCGAGCCGCGTCAGCGCCACTCCGCGGTAGGCCGTCCCTGTCCTTCGAATGAGACAGTAAAAACCGAGGCCCCGTGTCAGAGTAGGTTTTGGCACGTTAAAGAACCCTCCCTTCCCTACGGCCAGCAGTACCGAGCATAATCAAAATTTGTAGCCCTTCACTGGCACACGTTGACGTCTCCATATGAGTGAAATATTCTTGAGTGGGACGTTAAACAACAATACCATACCAAATTAACTTAGAATTAAACATCCTTATCTAAAACCAAATAACAAAAATGAATTTCATTTCGAAAGATATTATCCACTGAATCTAATTTTTGGACAGTGCATATTTAGTACAGACAAGTAATCTATACACATTACGTCGTACAGAGTAAGGAGACACCATAGTTTTACACATTGGTCTGTCGCATAAAGAGATATGATTTATGCTAATATAGTAAAGATGATTATAAGTCACACCTCCTTTGATCTCTAGTCCGTATTCTAGATCACTTTGTATTTTCTTTTATATTTCATATAAAGAACCGTCTTAATGTTAATATCTTGTAGCCTAAATCATGATATATTCACAACTACCCTTTGATTGTGTAAAATAGTTGACAGTATCGATGATCTTTAAGTATCCAATATATACATATGACAAAAGATGATGGTGGTACGCCATCAACCATATTCAGATGTATTAATAAAGAGGAATTCTCAGAACTGATTCTGAGATATTTTTGAATAAATAAACAAATGGTAGGATTAGCAACTCCTGCTCTGTGCGCAGCACCTATTGTGTCACCTTTATTTCCAATCCGGGAATTAGTCTCATCCGTAGATGGTCGTTAACGAATAAAAATAATAATAAAAATAAAAACGGATTAGGTATAGTCACAAGGGGGACATATGACTCATCATCTGTTTTACAGATATACCATAAAGATCAACCAGGTCATGATGGCGACCATAAAACTTTCAAAGTGATGTCTTCAGTTTAACAATTAGGAACCATTGGTTCAGTAGCTTCTTTGTCAACAGAAATCCATATCAAGAAATCCTGATAGGAAACATGAGTTGACTATCGTGTCAAATGAGAGATGTATACTTCATATGCAGGTGCTGCTGGAGTATTGCTGCATAAAAGCGGACAGTTCACAATAGAAAAAAATGGAAGTCATTTCGAAAATTTGGTTCACGACCGTTGACTCATTGTCATTACCAAGGAATAAGTAAAGTTGTGAAACAGAGGTAGCAGTTTTCGTGGTAACTTTTTTTTCAAGTTCATTTGGATAGATGCGAATACCATGGTCGCAAAATTCGGAACGAAATTTATATAGCTGAACGTGAAATTAAAAGACCGTGTTAAGTTTGTGACATTTTATTTTAAAAGACTCTGTTCGAAGTCGGCCCGATACGAATTAACAAATACGTCAGCAAGACAAAAAGGATCACTGTTAGTACCCATTGGAATGCTACAGTCTATTGAGAAACCTCATCCACCGAACACAACAAATATGTTGTTCATGAAAAATCCAAGCATTTTGGTATAGTCGTTTTCAGAGAACTTTTTGTTAGAATCAGAGAATTGATTTTCCCTTCCTATATCAAACTATTTGTATCTACTTTCGTCATTCTTTTTAACAAAACAAAGATGAACTAATTCGGTTATCTTCTGTTTTTGTTTAAAATGGGTAATTGTTGTATAGAGAGTTGAAAAGTGAAATACTTTTATGCTCATACATGAATATAGGGACCTAGATTGTATATACTCTAAAAGATCTTTAGAATGTTCTTATTCACATCACGACTTGAGTAGCTATTGTTACAGTAGCCCCGAAGCCCGTCTTTGATTTCTGTAAAGATAGAAGGTAAGAGTTTGGAAAGAGGTTTTGTGGAGCATTTGGTAGACCCAGCACTACCTATGACGGTTTCATCATGCATGACCATCTTTTCAACTGGGGATTTACGTTTATTTTCGCCGTATGTAGGATGATAATAAGGGACGCTGATCCCTTCGGTATCCTTTGCGCCGTCCCTCGTGGGAAGTATCATTTTGCTTCATGATCAGGACTACTCCCTACTTATCGTTTCTATGGATCTATGGTCAATTTATTCACAAATAATATGTGAATAATATTATTAATAATATTAAGATGAAAATCACAAGTAAGTCGCAAGTACATAAAATTGTGTAACGAATCCTTATTATTTTTAATTGTGTTATGACCAATTTTACATTATAAAAGAATCAAATTTTGTGAACAGCAGTATTTTACATGACATGCACAACATGAAATATATCCTTGATTTTAATTGTAATGTATGTGTGTGTATAAATGGTCCCATTTTTAACTGCTCTTCAGTTGGTATTCAAGTGAATGACATCAAGTACTAATCTCCAGATATACACATGTATTACAAATAGTAATACAACAAATCAAAACAATCTGGCTTATGTAGCATATATTGCTTCCATACAACTGCCATAAAAGAACAAAGATCATTAGTTTCAAGTTGATAAAGTTTATCATTTTAGTCACAAAATTTGTTCCTGTATCCCTTACAGCAATTAGATGCTTAACATTGTTTTGATTGTTGTTGAACTAAAGCCATCTTAACTTCAAACGCGGTTCAGAATTCTAATAAACAACAATAGAACGTTGATTTACATCAAGTAATATAAACAATAAGAACACAATGACTGCAATATTCCTCTGTAAAACCACTTCTCCTTTCCTTAGGGTAATGTTATATTCGTTTAGGAAAAGGTTGCTTTTCACGCAGTGTAGGTGCCAGCACATATCGAAATTTAATTTCGGTGCACTTTCTTTCATTAAATTCTTCTCCATTGTCGATTGATTTTCGTTCTATCCTTTTTTTAGTCTTTTCATTAGCGTTGCAATTTATTGTAATGGGAATAGATTTCTTCTATTACATGTACTTGGTGTGTCAGTATGTTTTTTCTAACTCATAGATATTAAATACGACCATGTATATCTACTTGGTATTTTTTCAGCTACTGTTCAGTGTTTTGTTTTTTTTTTCCATACATGAAGCTTAACTGTATGCTTGAAAATGGGTCATTTCGGATGTAAAGCGGAATTTACCCCCTTCTTCATTTGGCTGCGATACCCATTTTTTAATATTATTTATCATATTTGTCATATTCCTTTTTTATGCAATTGATCGTTGTATAGATTTAGATGAGTATCTAAGTTAACAAGGACTAAATGTGCAAATTGTTATTTAAATGACTAATTAATGGTTTGGTCGTAAAGGTAAATATAGCCAGAATGGGATTTTAAAGACCAAACAGTGCTTCAGGACATCACCAAAGGTTAACATGTATTTCCTCTGTTACAAAAAAAAAATATGCGACGCCATATAAATTGACGACTTTCTATTGGAGTACGATATATCAGAAGAAAAATAATTGAAAGGATTTTATAATGGTGAATTTCAGTTATACAGTTAAACCTACAAGTTTCCTTAATAGGACAAAACAGGTATAATCTATATTCCAATGTTAGGCCTTTTATCCGGTTTTCCGTGTAATAACCGCTAATGTCGTAAATTACACATATGATATTTTATTCAGAACTAACATCAAAGGTGTGGGAAAAGCCTCCTCAGCAAGACTAGAAAGTTCAAAGTAATAATGGTAATCATCAGTCATGGTACGAGATTGTGATTAATACCAAACAAAATACATGTACATGTTTGTCAAACCGCGCGAGAAAGAAGCCATTTATCTGTTGCTTTACGTAATTCCCAGCTTCACGAACCCGATAAATGCTTGACATTTTATTGATAAGCTTTGGATACGTTTTGGCTTCATTTTCGCTTTAAAAACATTAAATGTAACAGTTGACACTTGAGAAGCGATATAGCGAATTGTTATAAATCACAAAGATGAAGATAAACGAAATATTCCAACTTGTATTTATTTTGAGAGAGGATTGAATTTGTCTTTGTAGATCACGAGCTTAAAACAGTACCAGAGATTTAGAACTACAGAAATGTTATTTATGAAAACAGATTAAAATGGGATGAAATCAAGCTCTGACTTAATTAAGTAAATAGAGTTTTGCTCTTCAATCTTAATCACCCATGTTGTCTAGTCAAAGTCATTTTCTAGAGAAAATATAAGCTTCCTACAAGACATGAAAATCAATCCCAGTGTTTCGCTTTGAAATAAAGTTGACTCTTGTTAACTACAATAAACTGGAATTATTTCAATTAAACTCGTCAATTTTTTTTTTTTTTTTTGTTTTAATAAATTTGAATTTTTCCCAAATAATTCTAGTCTGAACATTCGACAGGTTTGATATATTGTTCGGATTATTTGGGGGTAATTTTGCTTTACTAAATTGGAATTCTTCCTACCTTTTTTTTTGGAAATTTGAAAAAGTCTTTTCGACTGGAAGAATGTAATAAGACCTAATGTTATATATTTTCAGACTTTTCGTAGCCTTAATTGAGAAATCAATCAGTTATATCAAATATACCAAAAGTTATTTTACATTTATTGATTATGTGATTGTGTTGTTGTTGCGTTGTTGTTTAACCTCCCACTCAAGA
>JACSZP010003291.1:399-12774 GCA_016161895.1 Pinna nobilis | reverse complement strand
GGGACGTTAAACAATGGAACAATTCAATAATAAACATTCAAATGATTTACATAACTTCTCACCTTTTTTGCTGCTCCTGACTACTTTTAGCATAAATCTGCGCCAAATGCTGCATGCCAGCTAAATGCTGATTGTAACCAGGCAACATGAACATCGGGGGAACAGATCCATAGCCAGGATTGGACGCCAAGAAGGCGGGATGCATTTGCATGTGTTGCTGCATGATCCCGGCTTGATACAATCCACTTCCTGTCAGCTGTTGTCCCGATGCCATGGACTGAGCGTAGGTAGGATCCATGCTTCCTGGTGACCTCTTCATTTCAGATGAGAACAGGTTTGCTTTTTCTTTCTCCCTCTCTGGCATAAAGCCATTATTTGCAGGTTGACTCTGTTGGCCAATTTTTGTGAGATTTTCTGTGCTATCATACTTTCTCATTAACTTGTCTTTCAAATGAGTCATTGTGGTTAAATGCAATTGCTCTTTTCCGTTCCCAGGTGAGAACAGCTGGGACGGTGCCGGCGCACTGTTTAGGTGTGACGTCAAAACGGGCAAGTCTTTCGCAGCGGACGAGCGACTTACGCTGTATCTTGGTACGTTTAACATGATGGGCGACTGTGTGGTCGTCTGGGCTTGGGAGTACTGTAATGGCAGCTTCAGGAAGCCAGACTGAAATGGCACGCTAGGTGGATTAGGTGAGTTTAGCTGTGCCAGTAGCTGCGGATGGCTCTCTCCGGCAGATTTTGACTTCGGCCTTTCTGCTTGAGCCTTTGTGTCTATTGGCAGTTCGTCTTGAATCTTCAATTTTTCCAGGTCTCCATTCGGAATATCCTCTGAATTTGTGGTACACGTTAAGTCTTCCATAAAGTTCTCGTCGCAGTTCGACTCCTCGTCAGTGCTGATTCTTTTCTCTCTTATGTTGTCTGGATTTTCAGCAAATGAAATGTGTTTTCTCATCTTATCAAATTTTTTGTGAAACATCTCAACAGCAGGGGCGGAGTTCTCTGTCACAGGTGACTGTTTCTCCCCTGTAGACGTAGCTTCACTGATTTCAGACTCATTTTCCTCATTTGAAGTGTCGTCCACAGCCATTGGTGACATCGGTTGTTCTTCTAAATTTGCAGATTCTTTCGCACTACTTTTCTCTTCTTTGATTTGCCTGGTGAAGGCCCCTTGAGATATTGGGGAGAAGTTATTATTTGATGCTGGTGATTGCCATTCTACATTTTCTGCTAGTTTGGGAACTGGAATTCTAATGGACGAGATATTGTCTGCCTCTTCTGCCAAGTTTCTTGGGCTCTGCATAGAAAAAAATATTTGGATGATAAACCCATTGAAAACTTGCAACATAACAATGATAGAAATTTACCTTAAATAAAAATAAACAATCTCATTTCACGTTCATTATCATGACTTTGTTTTCAATTGACTGGAATGTTGAATATCTTATTTGATTGTGGTTGTTGTACAGTCTCTTCAAATTTAGTTCATCTGAATTCGACTGTCGACCGGCAGCTGGTGTGACCGGTCAGCAGGGATGCCTTACTCCTCCATGGCACCTAATCCCACCTCTGGTTTGTCTGAGATCTGTGCTCATCTAATGTTCACTAAATTTGTATATTGCCTCTTTCTTATTTTGGCAATTCATACCTTTGTATGTGTGATTTTCATATGGCAGAATTCATCTCGCTCAAAAACTCAATGCAATGCTGCTGCTGCAATAAGGACTTACAAAAATCAGTTTGTCATCAATATTCTGGATTAGTTTCAACCTAACTTAGGAGACTACATCAGTTTTCAGACCAATTTTATCAAGTTGTTTGGGTAGTTTAAGTAGTAAAATCCCACGATATATCAAGTTTTATGTATGCTTTACATTTTTAGTAGAAAATATTAAAGTTAAAACTTTATTTATTTTACGACAACTAACAAACAAGTTTAACTTATATTAATGGGTCTCGTTCTTGTTGTGGGAGGCAACTGGAGAAAACAATCGATTACATAGTAGTAGTGGAAGAGACATCATAATTTTCATCAAAATTAGTTGTTTAAAATAATGAAGACTTGAAATAAATAATTGACCCCAAATAAAACTTTTCAAAAATATTTATATCTAAGGAATACTTCATTTAATTTGGTTGATATATTTAGAAAAACCTATATGTTGCCATACAATATGGTCGTCGAAGGGGAATAATCCGATTAAAAATACTGCCATCAGAAAACCATCAATTTAAATGCAAAATCTGTAATTGACAAATAAATCACCTCTGACTACCAAATAGCAAAATTTACACCAAAGAAAATATGATTGAACAGTACAGTCGAGACTGCCTTATGTGACTTTCCATGGGCCCAATAAATGATGGTCACATAAGACAGGGTGTCACTTAATACAGGGAGTCACTTAGGCAGTCTCCACTGTATATAGGACTTGGAGATTTAATAGCATGCGGTACTTCTTCAACTGTTCTCTCACCCTGGACAGAATAATTCATTGCTTTACCAGTTGTGAGTTATCTGATATTCATCTTTAACCCTCTGATGTCATGGGCCATACACTTGACCTACTATTAACATCGGATTTGTTCCGTTTAAAACAGTGTTGCACAAATATTTAGGGCTTTGAAAATAAGGGCCTCCGTGGCCGAGTAAGGATAACGTGTTCGACTGCGAATCGGAAGATCCGGGTTCGAGCCACGTCAGCACCACTCCGCGGTTGGCCGTCCTTGTCCTTCGGATGAGACAATAAAAACCGAGGCCCCATGTCACAGAAGGTGTTGGCACGTTAAAGAACCATCCCTGCTCTACGGCCAGCAGTACCGAGCATAGGCAAAATTTGTAGCCCTTCATCAGCACACGTGACTTCTCCATATGAGTGAAAGATTCTTGAGTGGGACGTTAAACAACAATGCAATTCCATACCATACCATGCTTTGAAAATCTATTATTTGAGCCTGAGGGGAAAATATCAACTACCACTTTGTACCGGGACAGAGAAATCTCACCCTCTTCTCAAAGTTTTGCAACATCTAGAGCCCACCATGCCTCATCGTGGACTGCCAATCTTTGACACTTGAGTGATATTTTTTTCTCTGTCTCTGTGCAAAGTGAACAACATTTAGGTTTTATCCTAGGGTGTTAAAGACTTCTTCCTAAATCCCTCAAAGTTAATGATTGTTGCGTTGTTGTTTAACATCTCACTCAAGAATATTTCACTCATATGGAGACGTCACCGTGTGCCGGTGAAGTGCAACAAATTTTGCCTGTGCTCGGCACTGCTGGCCGTAGAGCAGGGAGGGTTCTTTTACGTGCCACCACCTACTGTGAAACGGGACCTCGGTTTATACTGTCTCATCCGAAAGACAGGGACGGCCAACCACGGAGTGGTGCTGCAGGAATCGAACCCCGGACCCCTCGGCTCGAAGTCGAACACGCTAACCACTCGGCCACGGAGGCCCCCATTGGTACATGTAGGAAGGATTTTTTTTACAAACTGTAAACTATATATATGTGTAAAATATAAGCTATGGAAAATATTAGCAATAAAAAAAATCGAGTAGCAGGAATTGGAGTTAGAAATCCGCATTACAGCAAAACAAAATCTTAAAAAATGTGACCATGCGGCATTACATATGTTCAGAAAAATGACCTCAACATGATACCAAACTTTATCATTTTTCCACCCAAATAAAAATGGGTTTAATTCTTTAGGCAAATGGATTATAAACGTAAAACTTCAGTTTTGTATTAAGGAGGGCCATGGCAATACCATAAGACATAAATCTTAATTTGGCCCATGTACCTCATTTGGGTCAAAATTCCATGGCTGGTCACATAGTGTAAAATGTAAGCAATGGAAAATATTAGCGATATAAAACTGGAGTCGTAAGAATTTGAGTTAGAAGTTCATGTTACAGCAAACCAGAAATCTTTTGTAGCGGGTCTGAGAGACAAAAATAAATCTATCTACTGTAACGTGAATATTTAAGACTATTGTACCCACCACAATTTTCTTATGCAAATTTTGCATGTGGGAATATGGAACCTAATGTTGGCATCACTAAACATTGACCTATATTGGTAAGTGTGTCAGCCATTTTTGCCCTGATGCACATGCAAACAGCTTGGCCCCGTTTTAAATTCGTCCCGTCTTGTCATTATTCCATTCAAGAAAAGTAAGTTTTCTGAATTCGTCCAGTTATGAATTCTCCCACCGATGATGAGCAGGGCTCACCCTGTAGGTAGCCAGTTTAGCCATAGACTAATTTTGGGGGAAATTGGCTAAAAACAATTGTAATTGGCTAATTTCCTGGCTAACGGTGTTTCTGTTGCTGTGTAAAAAGGGTATCTTTTGATTGGTCTCATATGTTCAAATAAGTCTGGCCTACCTGTTAAAATTTAATTTAGCAATCAATGACAAGAAATAAGAGGGAGATGACTTAAGATGTATAGGTAATATACTCATAGTGGCTAGCAAGATGTCAGTCTATAAAAATTATTTAAAAACATTCCATATACTGGTTCCTTGGCTAATAAAATTATCCATTGGCTAAAAAAATATCTTGGTTGGCTAATATTTTGGCTAATAATTTTCTGAGTCCAGAGTGAGCCCTGGATGAGGGCAAAAGGGGCGAAAATAAAACAAAAATTTCCCTGTATGCAGTATTAATTAGAGCAACTTACCATAGCACAATAATTTCCATAATAACTATATCTAAGATTCACTTTACACATCCCAAAATCCCTCTTATTAGAATTTATACAATTGTAGTTTTATGAAGACTTCACAGCAAAGACTTACTTTTTCAGTTTCACTTGGTTTGGCGAAATCTTTCCGTAATGACAAGTTGTCTGATAACCTTGATAAGTATCTGGGGTGACGATCGACAAGGAGAGATTTCTTCCTGTGATGCAGGCCAAACGCTGCTCCCACACTTCCTCTCCGCATCTCAGGAGTCACGTACATATTGTCTGCCTGATCATGCGGGAATCGCGATGCTCGACCATCACTATTCATGTGGAAACTATAACAACGTGGACGTAATTGAGCATAATCCTCGGCTCCCATCGAACCTGAGCGTGACCTCGGATTGGGGGAGCCAGGTTTTGGAGAGCTGGATGGTAACGTTAATAAATTATCAGTATTTAACATTGGACTTCCACGAGCACTACTACTTGTATTGTCTGAGGAGATAGGAGAGAATTCATGGCTTCGATTTTGATATGTAAAAAATTCCGGCGGAACTGGACTTGACGTAGCACTACTGGCAAGAGACGGGGGCATACTGCTTCCTCTTAGCAAAGCTGCTTTTTCATGCCGATCACTTAATCGCTGATATCGCATGTCGATTAAATCTTTGTCAAGAGTGTACCTCCTGCGTTCCTCGATTGTGTGTAACCTCGGCCGAGACAGAATGTCACGCTCTAGTGTATGACACCTCCTGATTTGAGGTTCCGGAATCATGCCATAGTAGCCAAGAGAATCCTCTCGGAAAAATGTTCCATATGGCGTCTTTAACACAACTTGTGGATGTGACTGCGAATCGAATCTCTGTGGCAGCACTGGGGCGCCACCTCCTTCGTAAACACCAGAATCGTATCCAGTGGCACCAGATCCGGAGCCGGCTTTGGAAGATACATCAGAAAGTGTGGATCCTTCTTCTGACCTGTCAATACGATACGTTTTATTATTATTATTATTATTATCATAATTATTATGCAGACTATTATGGTAGTTATAACATTTTTTATTTTGTTCTGTATTTTCGTTTGTCCAGAGACAGCTACAAGTTCTACCATTATATACAATTATTACACAGAGATGAGGTCAATATGATGATTTATGGAGTGTTAAAATCTATATCGACCGAGGCCGAAGGCCAAGGATGATATAGGATTTATCACTCCATAAATCATCATATTGACCGAATCATCTGTGCAATAAATGTTTTATTACATTCTTGAATATTCACAACAAAAATAGTGTTCGACAAGAAGCATACACATGGCTGACAAAGTGATAATTACTTAAAAGTTTGACTGACAGAGTGATTCATCAATGTCTTTTTATTACAAAGTTTGACTGACCAGTAGAGGAAAAAAATCTACACATTTTGAAATTTATTTAATCTGACAATTTAAATATTGTTTACATTATTGCTTTCTACATTTACCTGATATCTTAAGCCAATATGCTGGTATCTAGATCAGTGAATCCTTATTTAATGAACTGTTCAATATCAACTAAAAGCGGTGCAAATGACGATTTATTGAACTGAACGTGGTCAGCCCTCAACCAATGGGAAAGCTCATAGAGATTCATGAATATTAAAGTATGTAATAATAAATGAAATTGCACCTCCAGCCTCGATCGATATTGTTTTGGTACTCTATAAATTCTCATATCAAACCAATAATAGTGCAATAACTATCATATTACTTTGCTTTTTCTGTTTGTTTTTTTTTTGTGGTACTTATCCATAATTATGTTTTTACGATTTCTTTATTACAAAAAAGGTCAATAAGAGAAGACCCATACACATGATTTGATGTCAATCTTACGCTTAAATGGTCCCAATAAGCACCCAGAAACATTTTCTTCTTTTTTTTTTATCATTTTCCGGCATCCAGGGCGCTTGAGTTGAATACGGTAATTTCAAACAAAAGGGAAATTCCGCAAGCTGTGTAACTTACAATGAGGAGTCAAACTGGACTTCTTGAAAGTCCATTTTTCCTTTCTCCGTTGTGCTCTGCTCCTGTCTTGAACTGTCATTTTGTCCTGAAATTAAAGAAAATTAGATTGTTAAAATCTAAAGCAATGAGATGTCTGGGTAGCGTAGTGGTTACTGCACTCTGTTCTCACCAATGCAACCCAGGTTGGATCCTTGGATCTGCCTAGGTGAGATGGAATGGTGGTTGCCAACTCGGGCACATGGGTTTCTCTGGGTACTCAGGTTTCCTCCCACAACAAGCACTCCCACATGCCGACATCAAGGCAAACAACAGACATTAATAGGAGTTTTTATGACTTGTTTGTTAATTGTTGTAAAACAAAGTTTTAATTTTTAAAATGCAGTTAGGATGTATATACGATGTGACGATGAGACAGAATCTGGCCGTTCTTTTGATGTCTATGAATGTGAGCTTCAAATTAATTACCGTAAAAACTTTTTTTAAGTTTCTGGTTGTAATGTTTTTCTACATACATGTATAACATTTTCATTTTCAATCCCGGAATAAACACCCATATAGACCTATGTTAAGATATATGGTTATAACATTTCTGGAAATAACGTTTTCGTTTATAACGTATAAGAATTTAGGCCCCAGCCGATGATCTTTCCATTATGCTTCAGAACCTCATCAAATTTATCCATGCTATATAACATGTACTAATATTCAGAGCATTGGCCCTCTACAAGTCAAATCGCCCAGAATCAAATAAAATTAGAATTAACACCAACTATAACTATGAAAAGCTTTCTAATGTAGAGTTGATGCTCTCACTATTATTCTACAGAAATCAATCAAATTTATTCATACTATATTACTAATACTCAGAGCATTGACCCACTACAAGTAAAATGGCAAAGATTCTAACAAAATTAGAATTAATCCAACCCATAGATATCAAGTAGTTATATGTAAAGCCAATGCTCTAACCATTAAGCTTCAAAAACCAATCAAATTTATTCTTACTATATTACTAATATTCAGTCCATTGGCCTTCTGCAAGTAAAAAGGCCAACACTCTAACAAAATAAAAATGAAACCTTTCAACACCCCAGATTGAAATGGACCGGTCTAAGACAATAGAAAAGAGCATACCATTCTGATAATTGGGGTTGAAAAGGTTAACCAAGAGCCCAAGACCATAAGGTTAGAATCTTGTTTATATAGAGGCGATGCTCTAACAACAATGCTACGGAAGCCCATGAAGGTCATCACAGTTATAAGGTACATACCGATAGATTTCTCAGAATGAAGAGTGTTTAATGTCCTTAGGTCTGTGGTCTTCATCAGAAGCTTGGCAAACAGAGTGCTATCCTCTTTGTGATTGGCTGAAATGACAGTCTGTAGACACTCCGTCAGCTTCATCTGAAAGCTCTCCAAATGCTCCGTGTTCCTTAGACCTGGTCGATCTGAAACGATCATAAAACAACAGGTATTATTGGTTAAATTTGTCTATATTTAACATTTGTATGAGTTCAACTGCCTAACCAATACCAGTACAAAGCTCGACCAATACGGTGAAAATTCAGCCAATACGGAAAAAAAGTCGGCCAATATGGGAAAATCTCAGCTAGATTCATATTGGCCTAATTATTAGGCCTCTGTTTGTTCACATTGGCCTGAGGCGAAGGGGTTGTATGGTAGCTGCCAATTTTCATTAGTGGAGGAGAGATCCTGGTTACAAATGTACCCGGTAAAAGACAGGCAAAATTTCTCGCATATTCAATTTAGGATCCAGCGGGGCTTACACCCATGCTGACAAGAGGCGAGAGACTGGGTGATTGAAAGCGCAATGCTCTAACCATCTGGCCACAGATATCCCACTTTAGTTAACCCAGTCACCCCTGAATTGTCACACTTAAGCAGGCCCTTTAACATTGATAGGAAGAGTTCATTTTGAAAATTCAAGGGTTAATGGGTTACTAAATACAATCACAAATGGATTTATATACTTCACCAGAATCAGATTTCAGTAAAAGTGGTCAATTTTATCATAAAATGTACAAAATAGGATAAAATTAAAAACTGTCCACTTCTGATTATAAGCGATTTATACTGTTAAAATTTTGTATTCGTTCCATTTCCTGTGGGGCACCTGTTAGGCACTAGTTTATCATCTTCCTGTTACAGGATAGATGACTAATTGATATTGGCCTCCATGGCCGAGTTGTTAGCGTGTTCGACTGCGAATTGAAATATCCAGGTTTGGGTGGCGTAGCGTCACTCCGCGGTTGGCCGTCCCTGTCTTTCAGATGAGACAGTAAAAATTGAGGTTCCGTGTCACAGTAGGTGTTGGCACATTAAAGAGCCCTCCCTGCTCTACGGCCAGCAGTGCCAAGAATAGGCAAAATTTGTCACCCTTCACCGGCACACGGTGACGTTTCCATGAGTGAAATATTCTTGAGTGGGATGTTAAACAACAATACCATACCATACCATACTAATTGATATTCATGACAAATGACATATTGATAACCTAAAAAAAAAAAAAGGCAAATGGTTCTCAATTATCGCCAACAATGAATAATCATTGGCTTGACCTAGAAAATCAACAGAAGTACATTATATTCCGTTGCCAGTGACAACTGTCAAGGACATCTGAATCATATCTATACATTCATCCAGATCACTCACATCACCTAATGACAGCAAAGTAATAGACATTTTTTTATTGGGGGGGGGGGGGTGTTCAAGAAAAAGTTTAAGACTATACAAAAGAATATCTGAATATCCTTCTTTCCATTTTAAATAGCGTCCTTTTAAACTCGTATTCAGAGAAATCTTTTCTAACATTGATCATAGAAATTTCTGGCATCGTTGCCATGGCAATAGAAGTCAGCACAAGGTGAAATATTAGCGCCAGTGCTGTCTCAGAAAATGGTGATATCAATACAGGAAGTCACGCTGTGGTGACCTGGAAGTTCTGATCACCTGATCACGCTCTCCGAAGGCGACAATACAAAATGAAACATTTATACGAAAAAAAAATGATGGTTCTTGTATTGATCGACCAAAATCTCCCGGACTAATTTCACAGGTTTCTCTCCAGTACTCGATAATGACTAATTAACACTCAATAAACACTCAATTTCAAATATGAGGATGATTCTGTTTCGAAATAGCATCTTAAATAACTGTACGGTGATATTACAAGCTATGTTAGACTTGAAACAACAATTACATTTACTTCAAGTGTGTTGTCTGTCTAATTCAAATCAGACCTACATAGGATGAGTTTGGTATCGAAAACTGAGCTTCCCTTTTTGCATAAGACTATAGATATTCCCACATTTTGGACACGAAAATCCTCAATTTTGCCTGGAAGAGATTTTCTTATCTCACTGGCGTTATCTCACCCTACGTTATCTCACCCCGAAAACCGGAAGTTGGCAAACTTATTCTATTGCACGTCTGCCAATTTATTCTAGCTGCATTTCTTTGATTGCTAATAAATGAAAGAGAAGTCTGTTCGTACGGCCGAAATTATGAATCTTTTGTAAACTGTAGACTAAATCTATTTTTTATCTATTTTTTTTTTCATTTTTGATACAGTTTGCATCAAATCGTCATTCATAACATATTCTGTCTACATTTTCAACATTACGTCACATCTACATTGTGACTTCATAAGGCAAAGAAGAAATTTTTCAAGAATGAATGTTAAACAACCACTGTGTTGCGATCTCCGATATACAGTGCCTATATTCATTATAAATAGTGAGAGAGGGGATGTGAGAAAAAGGATCAAACACCACGTTCCGGGAGAGACAAAGAAATCTCAATCCTCATGTTCATGCCGATTGATATCCATGACTCGGCAAGCCTTGTCATGTATATCAATAGTCATGAACACTCGGATTGAGATTTCTTTGTCTTTCTCGGAACATGGTGTTAGATCCTATTAGTCTTGCTATGGTAAACAAAGGATACGGTACCACATTTTAATATACCATCAAATTCTATCTGCAGTATTGGGAAACCTGGTCTAAAAACTCAGCAGATAATTAAAGCTATCGTGATTCAGTCTGTTTTTCATTATTCTAGGCTATTTTAACCTCACTTATGATAGAGAGGCCAAGACTTTTTCTGGATTTTAAAAATCTCACATTTTTATTATTGTAAAGCATAGGTCTTGTCAAACATTTTGGTATCTTGTTAATCAAAATTGGTTGAGTAGTTTTGAAATTGTAGCAGTTTGAAGTTTGCAGAGTAGCACCATTTGTTTTCATCATAGTGAGTAGTGTACTTAGGAGACCACTTCACTAATCAGACCAATTTAAGCCAGACACTTGGAAGTAATTAATAGCGAGGTACCACTATACTTAGGACACCATCTCACTATTCAGACTTATTTAGACAGACACCTTGGTCGTGTTGATAGCAAGGCTCTACTGTCCTTTTTCATGCAAACAAACAGATTTCCTCAATATACAATACCCTGCCTCTTGCCCCCTCCCTTTGTTCACCCATTCACCCTTAAGACACATTTGGATTTGCCTTAATCATCGATTTAAGGAAGAGTACATTAGATTTCAGGGGTATATGAGTTAATGAGGATCAATTTACCTGGAGACAAGAGGACTACGGCAGAGAACAGCGCTATCTCCTCATCTGTTAAGTTCAGTTTGTTAAATCGATCAGCAAAATCAAACATGGAGTCCAAGAGAAATCCTGCACTTGAGGACTGAAAAACAAAAAGTTAAGACATAAGTGAGTACAAAAATAAAGTGGCAGATACCAAGGGGGGCATTCAAAATTCAAAAAATGGAATGACAGACAAAACTATGGCCAAAGCAAAAAGGAGTTAACACTACAGACAGTTGGTTGGTTGTATTGTTGTTTAATGTCTCACTCAAGAATCTTTCACTTATATGGAGATGTCTTGATATGCAGGTAAAGGGCCAATAAATTTGGGACGTCACCGTGTGCCAGTGAAGGGCGACAAATTTTGCCTATGCTCTGCACTTAGAGCCATAGAGCAGGGAGGGTTCTTTAAAATGCCAACATCTACTGTGACACAGGACCTCTTTTTACTGAATAATCCAAAAGACAGGAACGGCCAACCGTACTATGGCTTGGGCTTTAACCCCGGGCGTCTCGATTCGTAGTCGATTACGTTAACCACTCGACCACGGCAGCCCCAGCACACTATGGTAAACAAGACATGTATTATGTGACTCCCAGTCTTATATGATTGTGATTCATTAGTCCCTTGGAAAGTCAAATAAGTCAAGTGATGTAAGCCTCATCTGTAGTATGAACACACCATACAGTATCTGACCCAGTGACAGGTGCTATACAGCTGACTGTGAACCAAAGTATTTGAGTTTATCATAAAATATTGAGTTTTTTCCAATAGTCAGCTTAACTGAAGACTTTGTGCTGGTTAGCCAACGAGTGACTGTATGATGTAGGAAGATATCAAGACTTTTAATTTTGCATATGGCCATCCATAAAAACATTATTGGTTTTCTGTAATTCAAATCAGATTTTTTATGGTAGGTAGGTGGGTAGGAAGGATTTTTTTTTTTAAATTGTAAAATATATACAGTCAACTCCACATATAACGAGGTTGAAGGGAGGAAGATATTTGCCTCGTAATGGCCGATCTTCGTTATTCGCATTCACAAAATAATGCATGG
>JACSZP010003285.1:0-11392 GCA_016161895.1 Pinna nobilis | reverse complement strand
CATGTTTATGCCTTGATTATAAGCTATGTATGACTATGACAAGACACTTCATGTGTGTGCCATATACCGTAAATTGGGATATTTTGGCGTCGCTAAAATTTGGCCACTTTGGTCTCAAAATGATCTGTTATATTTTGGCCAGTTTAATTTTGGCCATATATGTTTATACCATGTTTAAACTTTGTCTACCATCAAATTACTGCCATTTTAAAACAGACATGAAAACCGATAAAAACATCAGATAAATCGGAGAATTGTCCGCGATATGATAAGATTTTTGTGAAGTGAGTGAACTTAGAAAAGGTATAATTAGATTCGATTATGTATTGTCAATTAAGGATAGCTGCAGACCCATCTTGTACACAGTTCATTTGTTAGAAAAGTGTACTCACGGCATGAATAGAACATAGCACACGGTACTAAAACAAAAACAGATTTACATGTGGGAAGTATGACCTCGACGTTTCAATAGAAATTACCTGTGTGGTAATTACAAAACATTAGAGTACAGACGATCTATAAATAACCGGAACAGTATATGTAAAATCTAGAAAAATTTCTTGGTAAATGTTTAAAACGGATCTGGATTTTCAGATCATCTAACGTGTACATATTTTGGACAGTTAAATTTTGGCCATTTTTCTAGGGTGGCCATATTGACCAAAATTAAAACATTGCCAAAATATTCCAATTTAGGTACTCATCATATTTTAAGAGACCACCCAAAGGAAGGAGCAAAAAGGGTCACATATGACAGGTGGTCTCTTAATTCAGGTGATTTATATAGGAGCAAACTTTTTTGGGAACCATACATTTAGGTCACATAAGACAGGTTTTTCTTTAATTCAGTGGGTCAATAATGCAGGTTATACTGTGTAAACTTATTTTTGTTATTTTTTCCAATGAATGCTTATCTTTTCCTGTCAGAAAAGCTTTAATGCATTATATAACTTTACGAAGATTTGAAATAACTGTTGTATTTATAGGTTAGTGAAGTGGTCCCACGAGTAAACTTGAAGTATCATCTAGATGTAGATAAAATGGCAGAACTGAAGTCCCTACCGACAGCGGTAAGTTATGATCTATTTGGTGTAAGGAAGTGCTGCATACATTCTAACTGGGGTCCATATACATATACAGTCAACTCAACATATAAAGAAGTTGAAGGGACCAAGATATTTATCTTGTTATAGTCGATCTTCTTTATTCAAAATCACTTAGTAATGCATAGAAAATGCATCGGGAATACAAATTTTCACGTAACAACTGGTACCTTGTGACATGCGATCTCATTTTTTGCGGAGTTGATTGTATACCTATAAGCAGACTCATACAATAAGTCCTCAGAGTTTTAGGCTGAGATTTTAATCAGTTATTTACCTAGATGTATATAGATTATTTAACCTGCGTAGTACAATGTTACAATTTTAATTTTAATCTTCAATTAAAGTATAAAGTTAACATTTCATAACAAATATACAAAGTCTTATTTCTGAATTCATTCAAATCTGCTTGTGAGATAATAATTTTTCATTTTCAGAATGAGAAAGGCAGAAGAGACAAAGATAAAGAATACTGGGCCAAGGGGACAGGATATGGTCACCACAACAGACCTGGTAAGGATTTGTTATATACATCTGTAAATCTCGTGCGCGGATCCAGGATTTTTTTCCAGGAGGGGTCGACATTTTCCAGTGGGGGGTGGGGTCCAACTTATGAAAAAAAACAGAAACCCAACCCTGTTAAAATGAGAATCTACTCATAATTGACCAATATTGGTATACATTTTGCAAATTCCAGGGAGGGGGGTCTGGCCCCTTACCTTTTGGTTGAAAAATTATCTGGAGCACTGTTATGATTTGTAAAATAATTGATGTCGAAGTTTCAGTCACTTATGACTTGTTAGTGTTTTCTTTAGTAAGATCTTATTTGAAAAAGTACACAGGAACCTTAATCACAAAGCGTTGAGAAATTCTGTATTTGTAGTTTACAGGCCTGTATCGTGGCCAAGTGGTTAGCGTGTTTGACTGCGAATCAGAAGATCTGGGTTCGAGCCGTGTCAGTGCCACTNNNCATAGGCAAAACTTGTCGCCCTTCACCGGCACACATTGACGTCCCATTAGAGTGAAATATTCTTGAGTGGGACGTTAAACAACAATACCATACCATACAGGCCTGTACCACATGGTTTATTCCAACCTTTGTGGAAGTCTTATGATTGTTTCACAAAGTGGTAACGTGACATCTTAAACATAGACATTTGGGAAAGTTAACATTGGCAGGATTTTCACATCTTTTGCAAATAAGGAATTTTGTGTTTTGGAATAATAATGTAACATTTCCTGATGTTGTAAATTTTTAGGTACTTTGTGAATTAAGTCCAAGATCTAATAATAATTATTGACCTTTTTGTTTTCAATTTGTTGAGAGACCACTTTGGTGTTTTAACTTGCCATAACTTCATATATACATGTATGAAAATGGTCTTCCAACACATCTGTAGCGTATAAAGAGATAACTTTCTAGAGGATGGTGAATTTATAAAAAGAAAAAAACCTAACAAAATATTCTGGACTTTTGTTTTTTTCTCATTTCAGAATGGGACATCAATGCCTATATAGCAGCACAGAAAGAAAAAGATAACAAGGTACATGTATAGATAACATAAATATCCTCATACATTATTTCTTGTATTCTGCAGCATATAATGCAACATTCGTTAACTTGTTATGTCCCCTATTTGTCCCCCCTCGGAACTTTATCAGAAGTAGGACTGTTTATCATTCTGTAGGTGTGAACTTCATTGTGTTTATGTTACCTGATAGAGACAAGGTCATCTTTGGCCTCCATGGCCGAATGTTTTGAGCATTACACTTTAAACTACTCAGTCTCTCACCTCTTATCAGTGTGGTTTCAAGCCTCGCTGGCACCAAAACTGATTATGTGAGAAATTTTGCCAGTTTACTTGCGGATGGCTGGTGGTCTCTTCCTAGGTACATTTGTAACCCCTCTCTCTTCTCCTTCAATAAAACTGGCTGCCACCAAATGACTGAAAGATTGTTGATTGTGGCGTAAAGCAAAAATCGAACAAAGAAAAAGATATGGTCATGTGTATTAGTGGAATTGAATCAAAAATCTTTATTGACATAGAGGCCAAAGCCACTGTAAAAAAAGATGAACATGTGCAAATTGTAAAGTGACATTTCTTGCAGATCTTTGATTTATATTGTTTACAACAGAAATGAAATTTTCTTTTATTTCGGCAGTTTCTTTTGCTCCAAAAAATGTATGATCAATAGTTGTAAGATGGCTAAAACCTATTTAATTTTACCTCTCTTATGATCAGAATATTCACATTGTTGTTATACTCAATTTCTTTCATTTCACAGGTTGAAAATGTATTGCATCAGATTCTGGATGAGCTGAAAATTCTATATGCAAATCATGCCCCTCAGTTAAAGCCTCGTAATCCTTGTGGAGATGGGTCTAATCCAGTGGTGACAGATACAGGACAGACAGACAGTGTTGACCCTGTATATGACATGTACACGGTTCTAGAGGGATCTGCACTTATACCCTTCATAGAAGTAAGTAAAATCTCATTTGGCACATGCATGATTTTATTTTCTTTTTATCTGGATTGCACAGCATTTTATAATATTTTCATTGGTTTCTTGTCTCTTTCTGTCAAGGGAATATTTTTGTTTTGTGGAAACTTATTCAAGAATCAGAAAGCATAATGCATTGCAATGACTTCTGGTCACATTAGTGATTTAAGGAATCATCATATCCAAAGATAAATATATCTACTCATTTTAGAATCTCTGCAAAGCTAGCACAATTTGACAGTAGGTCCAGTGTAATTGTAGTGTAACAATCATGGAATATTAACTCTACCAGAAATCTTCCTGGATTACATTGATGTATTTTGTTACTTCATTTGTTATTGTTGTATTGTTGTTTAATGTCCCACTCAAGAATATTTCACTCATATGGAACTATTATACGACAACTTATTGTCCATTAACTGTGATAATACTTCTGTACGGGAAGTACAAATAGAGACAGACACGGTATGTTGTTGTATTGTTGTTTAACGTTCCACTCAAGAATATTTTACTCATATGGAGACGTCACCATGTGCCGGTGAAGGGCGACAAATTTTGCCAATGCTCGGCACTTATGGCAATAGAGCAGGGAGGGTTCTTTAACATGCCAACACCTACTGTAACAGGGGACATCGGTTTTTACTGTCTCATCCGAAAGACAAGGGCAACAAACATTCGAACCCTGGACACTTTGATTTGAAGTCAAACACACTAACCACTCGGCCACGTAGGCCCCACTTCATTTGTAAATTTACTTTTAATGAATATTAAAGAATATTTATTTTCTTACCATTATCATAGTTTTTTTTTTCTTCTTATTTACAGCAATATCTCAAAGCAGACTCATTTCTTGAAATATGCAGACACTCAGAGGTGAGTTGAATGAGAAGAGAAAAATGTCAATAGACTGGTTCTCAAAAACAGCTTGTAACATGCCCACTCTGTGATGACAAAATCACTGGCTTACAAATGTTGTATTTGTAGGATGAAACATCCGTCCTTATTCTGAGAGTGAGCATGCATTGAATTATGCAATTGGACATCGAAATTAGTCAAATCACTTGATAGAAAATAATGTCTTTAAACAAATATTGTAAATGTAATGATGCAATGCCTATGCAAAATGCCTTAACACCCACTGATATTGTCAGAGCTGTGGAAAATTGTTGGTCCCATCGGCAAAACCGATGGGAATCCGCCACATCGGATGGAAATATCAAAAGCTCGGTCCGCCTGACCGACGCAGTCAGCAGTCCCCATTTATAAGTCTTTTTCTGTCAATCTCATGAGGCCGATATTTGGCAAAATACATGTGTTTTTCCCAAACTTAACAGAAAAATTCCTAATTCAACATTTAAGACACAATTGTAATGAGAAAATGAAACCAGAAATTGCCATCAGAATTTACTTTCGTATTTTATACTAACTGAAACTATTGAGACATAAGCCAAATGAAACATTCTTACAGTGAATGCAAGAGTGCAAGTTTTGCATCAATCCTTTAATAATTCCATCTTTTGTTGCAAAAGCCTAATTATCTCATTGCATTGCTGTTATTTAGGCAAACGATCACCCTTGGTCATGGCCAATGTGCTAACACCAAGGCCGCCATGTTTACTATGTGTCAATAATCTTAGTATCCCGATCCCGCAATATGTTTAGTATCCCAAACCTGCAAAATGAATAAATGAAATGATATCATGTATGACCCTTTAAAAAAACATTAGACTTCATTGAATAGATGATTTATAGGCAAAACCAAATTTGTATTTAGGGATGAAAAATTTAACAAAATCTGGTATCTTAATACCAGAGACACCTATATCATATGTCTCTGTTAATACTTATGATAAAATGCTAATCAGAGAAGAGTTTTTTTCTTTTTATTTGAGTGTTTTATTAGCTGTTTGTGTTCAGACAACTCGTAACCAAAATCCTCTGACAGATGGACTTTCTTTCGGACAGATGGATTTCAGCAGTCCATCTGTCCGAATGTCCGGTGAGCAAAAAAAGTTTTCTTCAGCTCTGTATTGTGGTATTGAGTTCAAGAAGAAATGTGGGTCTAACCTTAAGACTCATTTCTTTTTATACTAATGAATTTTTACGAGCAAAAATTGTAAATCATATTTGCAGTCATCAGCATGTTTAATTCAGCAGTACACATGTAGCATTTTACTGGTTTTTCAGGTATACCGAGTTACAGTTGATATTATAAAGGAGTTAGGTAAGACTCTTCGCTCATAATTAGACATTCACTTTATTTTATTTTGACAGGTTCCTTTTCATGCTATCCTTGATATGCTTTTGGTGCCTCATGTTTCTTTTTTCACGATGTTTGAGCAAATAAGATAAGACTTTGGCTGAATGATCAGAGCATCGCACTTGAATCCATTTAGTTTCTCACCTCTAGTTAGCATTAGGGCTGTGTATTGATGGCAGAACTTTGATACGATACGATACAGTATTTTAACTTAGGATACACGATATATTGGATATAGGAATTCTGTTGAATATTCATGCTAAAATGACTTAGAAAAACATCAAATATATGTCTTTTCTATAATTTAATTAAACAAAATAGATAGAAAGGGTTTGTCTGAACTGACTAGCACCAAATATAACAAGAACAGCTTCACTATTCAGATTCACTATTCTCACAAAATGCTCCCAGGCACCACTTTTGCGCGTTGACATTTTGCTTTTTAGAGGATCAGCAATAAACTGGTAGTCAACACTTTTATGTTATCTGAAGGCGATATACATGTATACAGATCCCAACATAAAATGACCAAAATCAAGGGTCAAACTACTGTACCTGTATTGGACAGTCACTGTATTGAGTATTGATACACAAGTAAATACCAATATGTATCGATATATCAATATTTTGATTCACCCCTAGTTAGCATGGGTTCAAATCATGCTGGAAGCTAAGTTGACCATGTCAGAAAGTTGTTGGTCTTTTCTCTGGTATATCTGTAATAAGATTCTCTCCAAAAAAAAATTACCATCATAATGTGTCTGAAAAATTTTCAAATGTAGCATAAATCAAAGCAAAAAAAGATTAATTAAATATTTTAGCTGATGTCACATTTTTGTAGATCTTTCTCACCTTTTTATATATTTATGAGATTATGTCTTTGTTACAGCTCGACAGAAGCAGTTTTTGCCATTATTGTGTTCCCTACCTAGTCAGTCTATGTCAGTCTACCAGTTGTTAGAGCAACTGGAGAAAAAGGTATGATATAACCTAGAATTAATCATTTTGATGATTCATTTTATTTTTTTTCTATACAGTAAAGTCGGTCTATGACGAATTGGTTTAAAGCAAATTCAGTGCCATTACGAAGAGGAATAATACCCCCCCAAAAAAATGACTATTTATCTATTTATGTTGTAAATTCCGATGCTTAAAACCAAGGATGCCAAATTGGATGTCAAAAGTCAATCCCCTTTGCCTTGGTTATAGACCAATTCCACTGTAGTTCCAACTGAAGATTTGTTTTACTTTTTTTTATTACTACTTTATGTCACTTTAAAGATTGTTCACTTGTATCAAGGCATGATTTGAATAATGCAGACCACAAAAGTTCATAAATATTTTGAGGTGTCAAGCCAATATGGCAAGTTTGAGATTGTGAGTCGCCTGTTCTAGAAGGCATATTTGGACGTTGCATAACCAAGAAAGGTAGGGCAGTTTTCCAACATATGAAAAAAGTACATTGTTGCCAAGAACAAAGAACTTTTATAAAGTGGTTGAAAAAATTAGACTTTATAACTTTGAGGAGTGGCTGTTTTAGTAGATTCTTAAGTTTTTGTGAATCTGCTGTACATCTCAACACACAAAAGTGGTATACAGGCAAAGGTGTTTATTGCTGAAGAGAAACTTCCCACCTCCCTATGTACTTTAATCTTTCATATTTCTACCCTATGTATTGCTTTATCTGATCTCAAGGATGGGTATTTACTATTTCATAGTTTGATCTAGAACCCATTAACTTGCTTTTTTCAGGGGGGCCACTGTGGCCGAGTGGTTAGCATGTTTGACTTCGAATTGAAGGGTCCGGAGTTTTAATCTGCGCAGCGCCACGCTGCGGTTAGCCGCCCCTGTATTTCAGATGAGACAGTAAAAACCAAGGTCCCGTGTCACAGTAGGTGTTGGCACGTTAAAGAACCCTCTCTGCTCTACGGCAAAAAGTGCAGAGCATAAGCAAAATTTGTCACTCTTCACCAGCACACGGTGACGTCTCCATGTGAGTGAAATATTCTTGAGTGGGAAGTTAAACAACAATACAGCAAGAAGCTATTTTTAGACCTGTATCTTATTTAGCATCAATGACCTTTGGTGACATTTCTTCTAAGTAGACAATGAGCCAAAACAACTATTGATTTCTGAATACTACTACATCATATATTTATCAAAAATGAAGTACATGTATTCAAATTACATAAATTGATAAATATTTTTGTATGTATTTCAGGCGTCGGTGCTACTTAAACATTTGTGTAAGGCAGGTAACGGCACTGTTCCCAAGTCCCAGAACAACTCACAGGGAGAATCAGACTCATCTGAATCATCATTTACACTCATACCAAAATGCTTCAGCAGGTGTCGTGGCTCTCCCAGTACACTGAATTCTCCCACCATAGCAGAATCGGAAATAGCAGAAGAAAAATTAGCAAAGTATGTTTTAGTTTTTTTTCATATCATTTATGTATTTGTGTGTGAATTTTTTTTACAGTTTTTTTTTTAAAAGTGATGTAAATCCAGAATTTAAGATATTTTTGCTATGCCTAATCCTAAGTGTGTAATTAACACAAATCATAATGATAAAATTATGATACCGATCTCTGTTGACTTATTTTCATACCCCTGAAGTAGTAGGATTGTAGGTATGTGTTTTTTCCCTTGTCTATCAGCAATTACCACCATGACTGTAAATTTCAAATGGTAAATAATAAAGTTTCCATATTTCACATGTCTATTCCTTGTCACAATGCCTTCAATTTGATGTTACAAAGTTGTTTTTGTGGCTGTAATTTTGGTCTGTGCTTGATGTGAATACTGTTGTATTTCTTTACTGTTATATTTCAGAGAATTTGCATCATTATTCAATAATGTGAAAGGTAAGAATATTATTATACTTGCGATGAAATACTCTTTATAGTTAATGATAAAGACTT
Source organism: Pinna nobilis (assembly GCA_016161895.1). NCBI lineage: Eukaryota > Metazoa > Mollusca > Bivalvia > Pterioida > Pinnidae > Pinna > Pinna nobilis. The sequence continues at coordinate 2,600 of JACSZP010003285.1, read as the reverse complement.
GGGAAATATGAAACTTGAAATACAAAATCTATAATTTCGCTCACTTCAAAGTCTAAGATGAAGTTTATATGTCTATTACTTCATACTCAATGTGTTGCAGAAAAAAACAAACTCTAATTCAGCTCCTTACGTACTGTACACCATATGCAGTAAGTTAATAGATTGTAGATACAGTCTTAAAAAGTTGACTGTAGAAAATACCAAGGGGGAATCAATAATTCAAAAATCCAAAGACAGACGAAATCATGACCAAACAAAAAAGAGACAACACAAACAGCTATCAACACAACAAGATGTGTAAAACCGAAAAATAAAGTAACACGAACCCCCTACCAAAAATCAGGGGTGAGTTCAGGTGCTCCGTAAGGGTTAGCAACTCCTGCTCCGCGCACGGCACCTTTCGTTTGTGGTTTTGCATCTTCCTTGTGAAAGTCTCTTATATTTATGTTTGATACTGATGAGATGAGTTTAACCTGTGTATGATATCACCATTTCTTGTAGATATGTTGGATTTGCACGGGTTACTGAACAGTAGTAAATCCTCGTCAGACGCCAACTTGTTGTCCATTAACTGTGATAATACTTCTGTACAGGAAGTACAAATAGAGACAGACACGGTACGTAAATCTGGAAAAAAAAACACCAAAATGATATGCAATGAAATGTTTGCCTACATTTAATCAGTATATCTGAAACAACTTTTGTTTTCCATATGTAATGTAATTGAAATGCAGTGAATGAAATAAGTTCACTCATAAAATTTAAGACTAATTGCTATGCATTGCTCACTTTCAACTCTGTATATATCTATGTATAATGGAGTCTCATTTATCTGGATGATTTTCTTACCAAACAAATTATCCAGATAAATGAAGCCCTGTGACATATATGTTATACAATACGAAAATTCTGTTCCCAGTAAATTTTGTCTGGATAATTTGCATATGAGTTTATGAAGCTGGACTTTATTTAAGCATCCCTTTATATTACAGTTCATTGTTGACAGACAGTAGGAGGTCTAGTGTTTGATTCTTGAGTGTTTGATTCTCGACAGCAAAATATTGTTAGATCTGTGTTTTTTGGCAAAGCTTTAATTTCCAGTAATTACGCAAGAGCACTTACTCGAGAAAATAAATATTTCGCTGAATATTCTATCTTGACATTAACGTAAGTTATACAACATGGGGTCATTTACTTTTCCTGCAAGGTTGCGAAAATATTCTCTCGCCAATAGATGTGAGACCATCGATTTGCCAAAATAAAGATTTACAAAAATTTCTTGATTTACAGTTCCTAGTTTTTCATGCCCATCAGATGAGCTAGTATAAGTCAATGCCTCACTTGTATGATTGGCTGGAACATTACAAATCCCTCATTGGATAGAAAGAAGTCCGTAGCAAAAACTAAACATTTGGAAGCCTGCATTAGCTTTATAATACCATGCTATGATGGAAACAATTTTAAAAAGTGAAATGATTTTAAAAGGACAGTAATTAAATAACAAAATTTATGCATTGTTATTATTGTTTTTAATAGAGTGGTGCATTGGAGATGAGGTACAAACAGGTCATACAGACATTACAATTTTCTAGCTGTCAAATTCCATGTGAGTTACATTCTTTTTATTTAATAAGATTTACATGATTTTTTTTTTACCCAAACTTGGCCATGAAAGGCAATGTTTACCCGTGAAAAGATAACTCTGTCTTTCTCTTGGGATAGGCAGCTTGCACGCACTATGACATCACATATAGGAGTTTAATGTCTGAACGTTATACCAAGTACCATGTTTACATATATTTTAGTCATGGAAATGTGGGAGAAAAAGAATCAAACATGGATGTGTTGAGTGCAATAGGAAATCTAAATCCTAGTGGTAAGAATCTGAAAGTCTAAACAAACAGATTCTTACCACTATGGTTGAGATTTCTCTGTCCACTCGTCACACCCATGTAAGATTCTATTAGTCTCCTAACTAGAAAAAGGCTGTTCTACTTTTAGATGGGAGATCATTGCTTTGACATGAGGGTTCTTACTCATTCCTTTTTAACTAATTCTGAAGGAGAGTTTTTGTAAGGTTGATTTACTTGGAAGAATGAAGATGTAAATTTTTTCCCAAAATTTGATAAAAAAAAGGGTTTGGTGTTTTGCCTCAGCCTGTCTTTCAACCTTCCTTATTTCTGACCTAGCAATGACAAAGCAGGGTTCACACAACACAATAACATTTTAGCAAAATGCTTAAAGATTTATAAATTGGCTAAAAAATATTGTTTTTGGCTAATTTTGGGGCTCAAATGATATCACTGATCTTTTGTGACAATCAGGGGAAAGAAATCCATTCTCTCCCAGCACAGGCTAGTGCTATTGCTGCAGATGAATGGCACAAAGCAGGTACTGGGAAAGATCAGTCTCTTAGTCTTTGAAATTGTTTCTTAGGCTGACAGTTGCTGCCATCAGTGTTCCTCTCCCAGCACATAATATAATATACTGTCCTTGTGTCAGATGTCGTCTAGTGAATTGAGTGAAGATAGTTCTCTCCCATTTTGACATTGAAAGAGGTTGAGAAGGAGTTGATGTGTTAGAATTGTTTTCAGAAGAGA
>JACSZP010003280.1:0-11475 GCA_016161895.1 Pinna nobilis | reverse complement strand
ATACCCTCGGTTTGACATGGTAGGGGTTGATTCTTACCGGTACTATATTAATTGGGCGTCCGCAAATCTTTCTAAGTTTTGTTCAAATACAGTTGAGTCTCGTCAAAAGACCATCTCAATAGAAAACCTTATAATACTAACCATCACAATGAAGTGTACTGGCCGAGTGATAAGCGTGTTCGACTTCGAATCGAGAGTCGGGGTTCGAATCTGAGAAAGGGTATGGTCGGCCGTCCCTGTCTTTCGGATGAGACAGTAAAAACCGAGGTCCCGTTTCACAGTGGGCCTTGGCACGTTAAAGAAGCCTCCGTGCTCTACGGCCAGCAGCGCCGAGCATAGGCAAAATTTGTCGCCCTTCACCGGCACACGTTGACGTCTCCATATAAGTGAAATAATCTTGAGTGGGACGTTAAACAACACCACCACAACAACATGAAGTCCGCTTATCCCAATCTCTGATTGTTCCAAACCCATTTAAGAGACCACCTTAACGATCAGGCCATTTTATTTGGTCGTCTTTGAGGTCTTAATAGCATGTTCCAACTGTGTCTACTAAATACTGCCATTTCACAATAACAAATTACTGTAGATCCAGTTTTATTCGGGAGGATTTTTATCTTCGCGTATATACGCGAGCTCACTTAATCGAAAAAAATAAAGTTCTTGCTTATAATTCTAACCTTACATTTGCAAGGGCCATTAAGCATAAAATATTAAAGTAAGCAATCACATACGCGAAAATATAGTGTTGCGAGCAATTATGTCACTACTGATTCGCCAAAATAAAGTTTCGCAAAAATTTCTGGATTTACAGTTATAACTGCTATTAAACCTGTTTTTGTCTAATGTATTGTTTATTTTTAAGGGAGAATATTTCCATATGAATTCACCAGTCTACCAAACCAGGACTGTTGTCACCCTCATCAAAGCATTCTTTGACCCGGACATGTTCCCAACCCGACTAGAACTGGTATTGACGAGAAAGTATGACTCTGCAGGGAGTTGAGTTCTGTTCATTACAAATGAATTGCTAGATTGAAGATCATAACTTTAATTCAATTTATATTTTGACAATCTGTTTATAAATGGTAATTTATATAATTCATGAAAATGAAATTTCATCAAAATTGGTACATTTTATGGCAAAATGTACAAAATATAAATAATTGCAAAATTGCTCACCTACGATTACAAGTTATTTAAAGATTTTTGTGATAACGGCCCAAGGTTCACGTACGGACGGTCAACGTAAACGACAGAATTGAATGTGAATTAATGAAATAAACACAATTGTTTAGATAATTCCGTGATTTTGATCAATCTGCCATTAATTACTTTTTCACAGGCCTGTCAATATCAAGGCTGGTATGATGGTTTTTTGTGCAGATGAAGAACGTGAACTAATAAAACAGGAAGCATCTACTCACTGGAGGAATTTTGTAATCAACTGAGGAATAGAAATGAATTATGGTAAGAAATTTTGTGAAGGTTTTTTTTACCTATTCTATGTATCAGCTAATTGTACAAAGCCATAATAAGACTCTTTGAAAAGCAATGATCAAGAAGAAAGCATAGTTTAAACATTTATATTCCACACATTATAGATGAATTTATAATTAGATGCCCGCCGGGGAAGGGCCTTACGAGCTGCTGAGTAGTGACTTCCGTTGAAATTGGCCTACTGGGTGTTGAGATGGAGCCTAAAATATGAAATCCGATAGTAATTCATGGGAACAAGTTGAACCATCAGGTCGGGGCAAACAATTACCCAAGGGCCTTCGCTTAAAGAAACTTGGATCTGCACCCAAAAGGTTGCTTTGTTCCAGAAATCCACAGATTTGGCTTTGTACTTTTAGAGAGGATTTTTAAAGTTGCAAATATTTAACATTTTTTACGCTTGGGCGGCGTCATTTCTGACAAAGGGGACAATTTGAACAAACTTGAGTCTGAATCACTCGATGTTTATCCCTGGCAAATGTTGTTGAAATTGACCCACTGGTTACTTAGAGAAAGTCTAATATGTGAAATATTGTAGTAAACCTATCTAAAATGTTGAAAACATTTTGTTCATGCACTTTCAGAGATGTTTTAATGCTGCAAAATTTGAACTCTTCTGGCCCATGGGCGGCGCCATTTTTTGACCCAATCCAAACCATCACCCAATGATGATCTCTGGTAAATTTTGTTGAATTTGGCTCATCGGTTTTTTCGGAAAGAGTCAACATGTTCCTTGAGTAAAACAACAGGATTAGTAAAAATATTGGATCATGGAGCAAATAATTAAAAACACATATGAAATCAGTGATATTTAAACCAACAACTAAACGCATTCACAGCTTAGCACAGAGTCGATGGTTTATGCGACCCTAGTGGACATGCAAGGATTTTCCCGCCCTACACAACATTCTTAATCATTCTCTGTAACTCATAATAACTTGGGCTTAGGGTTATGAAAATAGTTTGTACGTGATCAGCCTTACTTTATGCATTATCTTACATTATTTACATTTTCTGAGATGTCTACACTTGTAACTACATGCTCGTTCATTCAAGATGGCAGGATAACGAAATACCACAATCCGGGTACTGCACATGCCCAAATAAGGTTTCTTAATTCTCGAACATCCTCTTTTAAACGGATAACACTTCTTCACAACCAAGCAACCAAACCAAGATGGAAATGGATATTTCTACTTACATTTTCTTGAATAAGAATTTTTCCATTTCTGTCGTAAATCCGTCAGTTTATTTCATTTCTATCAAGATTATTTTTTTCACACGATGAAAATAATTGCTGGCAATTGATTCCTTTTCTCCTTTGCTTCTGTAACCCGAGAAGCCGAATAGTACGGCATTATTTACCCAGCTTCGACAAAACCCTGTCATTTGGTTCGCATGATCTGATATGGTGGGCTCTACAAAATAAATTGAGCAAAACTAAGTTTCAGAACTATAAAATATTTAATTAAAACTTAACAAAATACGGTAAAATAAAATACATGTAATGCATACCATCTTACAAGTTCAGTCACGACCAAACTCATGTTGCCAAAACAAGTGCATTTTTTTAGATAGACTTTAATGGAGAAGACTATGATTTTTGTTGATACTTTGTCAATCTATATTCTTGGTTTCTGTGGCAAATTAGTTTGAAATATGTGCATTTAAATTCCTTTAAATGCTTCAATCCCAATGTCAAAATTTAAAAGAGAGAGAAAGCTGAAGATATCAGGGGGCAATCAAAATTCGAAAAAAGTCGAAAGACAAAAGGATCTTGGTCAAAACAAAAACAAAAAATACTACAAGCATTAATCCGCAAAGAACATAAAACTAAAAACAAAGTAACACTTTAAACACTTATCCATTCAACAAACGCATAAATCTAAACTAAGAGTAACACAAACCCCAAAGAAATCAGGGTGAGTTCAGGTGCATTTGAAGGGTATGTAACTCCTGTTCCACGCACGACACCTGTCATGCCACCTATGTTTCAAATACTAAACAGTTCAATCATACAGTTCAAATATATTTTAAAAGAAAAGACTATCTACGAAATGTCGTTGAACTACTGACAGTTATCAGACGTTCTGATCTATTGTAATTCTCGAAGATTAAAGGAAAAGATTAACGAGCATGATGTAACGCAATAACACACAGAGAAAAACATTTATTCCAATTACAATTTAGAAATATATACCTTTCACCAAGTCCTTTTAAATGGGCAAAACTGCCTCACAGTGTTATTTTCTCGTCGATACCAGTTCAAGTTCAAGTGAGTACACATCCGGGTCAAAGAATACTGTCAAGAGATCCTCAACGGGCCGGGTTTGATAGACTGGTAAATTAATCTGGATTTATTCTTCGTTCATGATTGAATAATGCATACGATTAAAAAAGGAACAAGTGTTATTAACAAGTTAAGTAAACAAACTATGAACAGCGATACATTGTTTGCATACCTATGATAAAGCACGTATATGATATTAAATGAATTACCAAAATTAATTTCATATACATGTAGTTATATTCATTCCAAAAAAAAGAAAGAAAATGTGTTTGGATAAAATTGAAAGCGGGGAAGAGTGGATGACATCGCTTAGTGAGACCTCGATACATTCAAGTCGTCCTAAACAACGAATAGTACCAAAAGTTAATATAAATCGAAAATTTATATTTTGATGAGCAATTCGAAAAAAGTAAAAGTGAAATTCTGTAAAAAAAAAAAACTATTCCGGATATTTTTACTCAGAGCAGAAGTAGCAATGCATCACATCGTGGCATAAATCCATATAAGTCCATACCACCTGCACAATGTTAGTAGTTTTATAAATGATGTTTGAAGAACAAATAATTTTAAAAAGGATTTTTCACAGAAAATAACAAATAAACGACTGTATTAAATATTAGGGAAGAAACTTATGGGTCATTACCGGAGTGATCATATTGTCTTTAAGCATGCCATTACACATTTTTGTTAGAATTTTAAATATCCTTTCCGATAATTTCTCAGAATCATTTGGGGCTATCACCAAAACACCAAAAAGCAAGCTCCTGAATTATTAGTAAAACGGAAAATGTTTATTCGAGAAAAAGAATGAAACATTTGATGGGTTATTACTTAAAATGTTGCCGTTTCAGTGTCCTTTTGTGTTGCATTTACAAACTCTTGACAATCAACAGACATTGAAAATGTATTCGGACACATCTAAGACGTTCTACCGAATAATTAACTGTCCCAAATCATGAAGTATAAATTAAAGACAAATTTGATAATAAGCCTTAACTGAAGCAAAATGACTTATTTGTCATGGTCTCCTTGTATATAATTTATGTAAAGTTATCGAGATAAAGATGGAAATAGCTTTCAGACTCTTCGTTTCGATATCAAATACTTGAGAATAGCAATAAAACCATGGCCATAATAAAAAGAGATAATAACTCAAACAGCATTCGATACAACAAAATGTGTAAAACCATAAATATAGTAACACAAACCCCACCAAAAACCGAGGGTGGGTTCAGGTGTACTGGAGGGGTAAGCAACTCTTGTTCCGCAGGCGGCACCCGTCGTGTCACATATTGTCGGATACACGAGTAAGTCGCAATCGGTATCATAATCGACAAAAAGGACGGAATTATGTACCCTAGACATTAACATGATTCATTTACCACTTTTTTATCTTTTTACTTATTGGAGTCTTATTATATCTTTGTTAAATTAACTGATTCAACTTACATTTATATGTAATAGGCAATTGCAATGTTTTCTTACCAGATTTCATCTCTATTCCTTTATTGATGACAAAGTTCTTCCTGTCAACAGATGCTTGATGTTTTATAAGTTCAAGTTCATGCTCATCCGCATCATAAACTGTCATTCCTACCTTGAAATTTACGGCCTGTAGAGGCAGTATTTAATTGAACAATTTTTTAAAAAAAATTGGAAATAGAAAAACAGGAAGAAGTATATCTTCATATCTGCAATTTGCATTCCTCTCTGTCGTTTACTTTCACCGTCTTTATAAAGACCTTATTCTCAAAGTCGGAAGGTTTGTTCGTCGAGGTCAACGAAGGCGGCTGTAAAATGGTCAAAATCTAAATTATTTCTTTGTAGACATCTTCGGTAGATGGACGTTCCGCGAGTTAGTGTGTGTATATTTTCATCCCCTCTAACTTTGTACAATTTAACCCTGAAATAATGATAGGATAAAACTAGACAAAATTCCTCCACAAAAGTACCTGAAAAAAGTTCTTAGTAATAAATATTCTTGCTTTATTCAGGAATATTTGGGGCTTAGTAAAATAGGTTTCCCTTTTCAGGCTTTATCGATTTCTAATCTATAGCTAGACATACTTCTAAAAATTAAATAAAATGACAATCGATTTTAAGAGGTCGTCTTTTGAAAGGTACAAAAAGGGTCACATATGACAGGTGGTATTTTGAACCAGGTGTTTCATATAAGAAAACGCCATTTGGAATAATACTTTTGGTTCAAATTAGAAAAATTAGTCCAAAAGTTTAGTTGGTTTGACAGTAATTGATCAAAACCCTAGATTAGATGCATACACTGTATGGACAAGCACCACTACCAGTCCCTTTTTCTATTTTATGCAATGATATTATATAAAGGCTTGTGTGCTCAGTCTACAGTAATATGAGAGAGGACTTACTTTTCACATTCTGTATAAGAACATTAATATCGTGTAAGGGTTGATATTCTATTAAGATTGGGATTTCTTGTCTATTACATTTTACTCTTCGAATCTTGAATACATATTCAAAAATGATTTAAAATGTTAAAATGTCGTATTTTTCATCTCTTTACTGTCAGGGCTATCGCTATAGTAGCTTTGAAATAACCATCTTAAACGTTATGTTATCGTGAAATATCGTTTTTAAAACTTGCAAAGTTTGAACTTTAACACAGCATTGTAGATTTTGCCAAAATATTTTAATTTGAATATGACTTCAACAATTTACTGAAGAAGAAATTCACAAAACTAAGAAAAGAAAACATGCCGTAATCTCTTTCATATATTAATATATATTTTGCAAATTCCATTGGGGATCCGGACACCCTCGCCCCCCNNCCCCCCCCCCCCCCCCCCCCCCCCCCTTTCTAGATCTGCGCATGATATGTAATAGAAAGATAATTTTTTGCTCTTGTACTGAAAAGATTACTTTCCTAAAAAATTGGAGTATGGTCAAGATTATTTTTTATGAAACCGATAATTCGAAAATTAGCGACAAGATGTTTCTTTTTTTTTAAATCCCATATATCTTCAAACAAACATTTAAATGACTAGTAAGCCACAGGTCATTTTTTTATTTTCCAAAATGCAAAATATCATTGAATAAAAAGATTCAAGTCAAACTAATGTTTGCGATAGAAAGTAATTTTAGATTTATATTAATTCTTGTCTACATTAAGCTGAGGGTTACAGTTATTAAACATTTTTGCCTCGCTGGACGTGAATTTTATAAAGAATACAGTGATGTCCTGTAAGTCCGGACACATTGTCCCCAAGTAATTCGTCTGGATTAACCTTCCGGTTTTCAGAATCAGGTCTACCCATCGACGGTTATTGTAAACGACAGATAGGAATACAAATTGCAGAAATGAAGATATACTAATTCCTATTTTACTAATTCTAAGTTTTTGAAAGATGTGTCTTTAAATACTTTGTCCACAGGCCGGTGAACTTCATGGCTGGTATGACAGTTTATGACGCGGACGAGCATGAACTTGAACTTATAAAACATCAAGGATCTGTTGACTGGAAGAACTTTGTAATTAACAGAGGGATAGAGATGAAACCTGGTAAGAAATTATTGTGATGGCCTTTTACACATTTACATGAACTTTGAACCAGCTAATTTCAAAAGGGCAAAATAAAATAAGTAATGAGCATGATCACGTTTATCTATAATGAATGTTGATTTCAGTAGCAAGTACACTGAATCAGATATTATTTAGACGTTTTGATCACGTGCGATTTAATAACAACGTCGTTTCCGGGATACCACAAAATATCTCTATCAATCATGTGATATTCATCATCGCGTGACGAAAATCTAGTAACATTTTAGAAAAAATGACGGATAAAGCCCCCTTTTTTGGCTTTTCGCAACACTCGACAATCTCTCAGTCATATGGTGGCGGCCAGTTTTTATTGGTTGAAGAGAGAGCCCGGTTTCAAATGTACCCGGGGACTGACCACCGGCCATCCGCAAGTAAACTGGCAAACTTTTTCACGCGATGATAAGAGGTGAAACTGAGTGATTAATAATGCTTTAGCCAATCGACCATGGAGGCCCCCATTGGAAAGCTTTTCCACCTTTAACTCGACTACTTTACACAGCTGATATAGCTGGGGACCATAAGTCATTTTTCTTGTGTGTGCCTTATAATTTTTTTTATCTTTAAACTGTATTTTATGATTAAAGACAATTTATCATTCAATAGAACATCTTTGATGAGCCTGAATACATTTTAATGTTTGAAGAATAAACAGATTTGCTTTTAATCGGAATCACTATTTGAATGGATATACATCGCTAAAGGACATCAATTCCGCCCCCTAAAAAACAGAAGATAGACCGATTGAATGAATTATTACTTTCTCTTAATCAAACATTTACCCTTGTCAAAACATTTCAGGAGCTTACTTTTTGGTGATTGCGGTGAATGATTCTGAGAAGAAATCGGAAGTAATATTTAGAACTCTTACAAAAGTATGTCGTAGCATGCTAAAAGACAACTTGATCTCTCAGGTAACGTATCTTAAGTTTCTTACCAAATATTCTATAGAGAATTAATTCATTTCTTTAAATTGCATGTTTTTATCATTGGCCTGTGTTTCAAACACATCATGAATAAGATAATTAGTAGTGAACGGTTGAAGTGGAATAATATATATCTGTAAAAATATATTTATAATATACACAAGATTATGTATCGAAAGTCAAGATATATCTATCTTGAAAAAAATGTTTGGGCTGACTGTCGGCAAACACTGTTTTCGATTGACAGAAAAATGCATTTTAATTGTAGCTTTGCTAAAATCTAATTTTTAGGCCAAGAATGTGTAGTGATCTCACTTAACCATCTAACCCACCCCTCATCACTTTCAACTTTCTTCAAAGATATGTACAGTTTAAAAGAAAATTAAACAATAACATTAATTTTCATTTCAATTTATTTTGATTCCCTGTTATTTGTTTTATCATACATGCATACGATGCATATATTTTTTATTTGTTAATAGCCATTGGTTCTTTTTTATCATCTTTTCATCCTAAAGGAAGAATATCTCGGTATCAATATACCAAACTACCAAACCCGGCCTGTTGAGGATCTTTTAACAGTATTCTATGACCCGGACGTGTCCTCACTCGGACTTGAACTAGTGTCTACGAGAAAATATGACTGTACAGCAGTGCCTTCCATTGAAAAGAAATTGCTAATAGGTATATTTATTCCTAAAATCTTTGTTAAAACTTATTTCTGTTTTATGTTGAGTCGGAACACACTTCTACATTTTTTCTTGATCATGGGACAATTATAATGGATCTGAACGTCTGATAACTATCAGCAAGATCAGGACAATTCGATTTTTATTTTTGTATAGTTGGTTGTATTGTTGTTCACCATGTCCCGGTGAAGGGCAACACATTTTGCCAATAAATTATCGGAGGTTTTGGTCATAGAGCAGGGCGGGTACTTGACAATTTTGACTCGGCGCGCTGTTTTTGCTGTCTCATCCGAACGACAAGGACATTTTTCAAATTGAAGTGCACACCACTCGGCAACAAGGATACAGAATGAAAATTCACAAGTTATGAGCATATCTCATATCCTTCTCCTTTAAAGTTTATCCTAAACTTGCAGATGTTATATTAAAATGATGTGGAACGTTAATGAATTTGTAACTGCGTCTGCATTATTTCATTTCAGCATTTTATGTTTCATTCAATTGAATTTCCTACAGTTCTGAAACTTATTTTGCTCAACTGATTTTGTAGAGTCTAGCATATTAGATCATGCGAACCAAATGACGGGATTTTGTCGAAGCTGGTTGTATAACGCTATACTATTCGGCCTATCGAATTACAGAAGCACAGAAGAAAAAGAAGCAATTGCCAGCAATTATTTTCAACGTCTGAAATGTGTCTTGATAGAACTGAAATATACTGATGGATTTACTGCGGGAATGGGAGAAATCTTATTCAAGAAAATATGAGTAAACGTATCATGAATGTACATCCTAAGTAAGTTGGTTGAATAGGATTATAATTCATTAACCAAAGGGTACCTTAAATTTTAGGAACTTACTGTAAACCAACTTATTTCTGCGCGCGATTTATATTCGCGATGTTTGCGAATTGCAAACTTCGCAAATTTAAATAGCCGCAATTTTTTTTTACAACAGACAGGATTAACACGTATATATAATGCATCGCGAAATTTAATCGTCGCAAACATTTTTATAATGACAAATTCGCAAAATTTAGTAGCCGCAGAAATAAGTTGGTTTACAGTATTTGGGCATGTTCAGTAACGGATGCTGGGATATTGGTACTCTGCCATCGTGAATAAACAAGCATGCTTTTTTTCTCTGCTTCATTGGAGGTAGGTGCAAGGTTAGACTTGTATCTATCAATGTAAATCATCTTGCAACACAATGCATAAAGCAACGCTGATCACACAACAACTATTTTTAAAACCTTACGCATCTTATGTTATTACTTATGTCGAATGATTAAGCGATTGTCTAGGTCGACAAATGTCTCGTGGGGTCACGAGGGTCGCTGAATCAATAGACTGTGCTGAGCCATACTTTTGTTAATGTGTTTCCTTTTGTAAATGTGTTAAGTTGTTACTTTAAATACCAAAGTTTTAACGTATTTATTAGTCTTTGTTCTTAGATCCAAAACTTGGATAAATCATGTTGTCTCACCCAAGAATATGTTCCTATTTTATGAGTCAGGCAGACGGCGCAATTCCAGTAATGAAATTAGAGTTATTTCCCTTTGCACATGAAATTGCAGCACGTAATCAATGGTAGCTATGCTTAAAAAAGACTGAGAGAAATCTGAATGAAAATTAATGTTGATTCCAAGGTTTTCATATTACCCAGAGACTGTTGATTATATCATCTTCTAATATATTATTTCAATGTATCATGATGGGAATTAGATAACCTACATATATTCAGTGGAGTTGGTCTATAACGAAGTCAAAGGGGATAGATGTTTCACTTCGTTACAGGAATCCTTCGTTTTAAGCATCAGAATTTACTACATAAATCGATAAATAGTGTTTCTTTTTGAAGATTTTATTCCTCTTCTTTAGCAGCACTGAATTCATTTTAAACCGATTTGTTATAGACCGACTCTACTGTAATACGACGCAGTTTATGGTCGGAGCACAATTGAATCACTTTCACAAAGATTTGGGTTTTCAATTATTGTGTTGATATACAATGTACCTTGTTTCACATAGTAAGTGACCATTACTCGGAAATGTGTTAATCAAATTCACTTACCACCAGTTGCGCAGTTTTATGTAAATGTGTAAATACACTTACATATCCCTTATGTGTATTATACTTTTTGTCCGTTATATTGTGATGTAATATGACTGGATTGTCCACATGTGAAACCCTTTTGCTAAGTTCAGTTATATGGACCTAACAATCATCACTTTAAGTATTTGTTTGAAAGGTTGGAGTAGAATATACAGCTGGTATAAATGGAGATAATTCATAGGAGTTGGATTAAAGTGTGTAGTAGAATATACATTTGGTTGTTGTTGTAGTTGAGTTGCTGTTTAACGTCCCGCTCATGAATATTTCACTCATATGGAAACGTCACCGTGTGCCGGTGAAGGTTGACAAATTTTGCCTATGCTCGGCACTTATGGCCTGATTGGAGGGAGATATGAAGATTTGTTTACCCACGACTAGTCACAT
>JACSZP010003278.1:0-17409 GCA_016161895.1 Pinna nobilis | reverse complement strand
ATATATTTATAACGTATGTACATGAAATGAAGGCACTCATCCATAAAACACACAGGCTTACACATACAAACACATGGTAAATTATGCGAATGTTCTTGAATAAACGTTTTGGTTTCACAATACCAAAAAACAAAACTGTAATTGAATATAAGCATCCAAATGAATTGCTTTAATATTTAAAAGTCTATAAAAACTTTTCAAACTGCGAGTAAAACGAACACAAACAATTGACTTGAAAACTAAAACGTGTTTAAAGATGAATGCATTTGGTACGATTCGCAGGAATTCATCTGTAAAAATGTTGTCACATAAAATTACTTTTTATCATTGCCTTTCAGCGAGGGAAACATTTAAGATGTACAATATAAAGTGCACTATACTAGTATAAAGTTTTATGGTATCAGATTGGATCTAAATGTGTATTCACACATTCATTTTTATCTTCAATTCTTGCGGATTTTTACGTATTTCTGATATAAGTTTAAATTTGATCGGGTAATTTAGATTTCAGTTTAATAATTAATGTGAGATAAGCTGGAAGTCACCATCACAAATCATTAACTATAAATCGTACGACAGGATGTAACGGAATCATATCCAATTAAACATGTGGCATGGACCATGTTTGTTGTTTTATCAGATAAATAAAACTTTGTTTAATGGCACCATAGTAAAGCATGTTCAGGCTCATCCAACGACAGGTACAGTCATACCTGATGCACATGGTGTATTATAGCACTTTCTATCACAAGAACTATAAGGTTAGATAATACCATAGTAAACACTCATACCTAATGTTCATGTATTTGATATATGTTGTATTTTCAACCATTACATATTCAATATTCAGGTCATCAGGTCAATTTGTAACTGACATAACGCGTACGGTATTCAAAATTTGTATTCTATTGTTTATGACACTTCAGACTCAGACTATATAATTCAAAATTTGTATTCTATTGTATTTGACACTTCAGACTCAGACTATATAGCACTCGTCTTGTAAAGTATCACTTCTTTAAACTTTGAGATTTTGTAAAACAGGCCACAAGGCAGTGTTGCTGTCACATGCTTCATTCTTGAAACATTCTCTTGCGCCTTTCCATGATTAATCCACTGTACTAAGGATCAAAGTATCACAGTTATTCTTAGGATCAGCATTACAGTATTTCAAGTCACAGTAAGTGATTGTCAAAAGTAGTGGCCAATAACATCAAACTCAATCTTAACAAAAGAACGGAATTACGTGAAATAAAAATATCACGTTGATCGCCAATCATAACAAACAAGATTCAATGACCAAGTTTCCATTTTGTTGACAAAACTCTATCCTGGTTAATTTAAATGAATCGTCTACAAGAAATTTCTGAAAATTATAGCGAACAATGGAGAGTTTAAATCAAGTACCAATTATCCGTAAAATAATGTTTGCCTTTACTCCTAACTTCGAATTTGATACGAACTTTTTACGTTATTGAGAACTACTTTTCCTAACTGAGTAAATGAATTTTGAAACACTATTATATTAATTCATAGACAATCTCGCTAATGTAGAGTCACCACAGATTTAGAGCTATCAAGGTCTCAACAAGACATCTGTACGTCCGAATTTTATTATTATGAAAGAAGAGAATATAAACAATTCTATTGTAATAGGCAGACGTAGCTAGGTAGTTTTATTGTTACAATTGCATCAGTAAAATCACGTGCAGTTTCAAGATCACCAACACTGCATGTGCAGTTCAGAAGATTACAACACTAAAAGCTAACTAAGAATAAGACGAAGGGAGAGGACAGATAAATTAGTATACCTGTCTTTTGATGGCGACTCGATTCTACCTATAGGAGACGCTGCATCTTCACGACCCTTCTCACTAAGTACCGACCCTCTTCTGGACTCACCGCCGCCGGCAGATGACCCGGTTCTGAATTCTTTGTTATTCTTGACGACGGTAATAGTAACTTCGTCCGGTGCGTTCGGTAATGACGGATATGTGTGTACTGTCTTGTAGAATGTGTCCCCCTCCCTGATATCACCGACAGACAGTCTGTGGGCACCGGGAATCATTAGTGTTCCATCTTTGAGGGATACCCGTTTGCCGCCAGTCATCTGCTTTTTACCAGCAGCGGGAATCATGGACCCACGTCTGCTCATTGTTTCAGCGTTCCAGAAATATCAAATCCGTTATATTAAGAGTACAAACCCATTAATTTACGTCAACAGCATTTTAAGATCGGTCAAAAGTCAATTTCTCAAAACAAGTGCACATATTTACACCAATCACCAGTATCGATATATCCAATAACAAACCCTTTTAGTGAAACTGACACTTCGTACGGAAGACTTTTTATAGGCTAACGTTATTAAGAGAGAACAAATACCCACTTTGATGGAAATTCAACTTCCACCTAAACATATCAATATCAAGTTATTACTTTATATATAATTCGAGTTTCAGCTATACATCACCATAAGGTAACTCCATAATATGAATAACCAATACCCGTAATGTTCCGTATATGATTGCACAATTAAACATTCTAAGTGAGTGTTAAATTCACAAAATTAGATTTGTCACGAACGTTGGTTTGAGCTGAAACAATTTTTCTGTTCAATGGAGTGAAAGTGTTTTAATTTCCAGTGTGTTACTATAATAAATAATGTCCTGCGTGCTCTAACATCCTACGGTTTAATCCGACAGAAGAAATAATTCCAAAAAATCATTAAAATGGATCAAAGAAGAATAGAAGTTCATGATAATTTGCTCACATGTTCCACCCCACACAGCTGTGTGCGGGTAAACTGACAAGTGCTTTTTCACTCACTTTCTTTAAGTTTGGTGATTTAAAAATCCCAAAGAAACGAGCCATCCTGACAACTCAGTCAAATCCTTAATCAACCCGCAAGCGAGATATATACACATTCAAACTCTCTTGTTTAATTTTCTAGTTAATTCAACACTAGGCTTGTTAAAGCTTCACAGCATATCGAAAAGGCCCACATGGGGTTATTTGTTTACGAGCAAAGTGTTCATAGAGAGTGTACATTATAGGCTTTATTGACACGGGTGTCATAATACAAATTAAATTTCAAACTTTCTAGTAGGTCTAAATCGATAGCATTTGTTTGCATACCTATACTACATAATAAACTCAGCGCATACCGTAGAATAAAAAAAGGTGAAGAAAGTGTGTAAACCACATCCCATGTTACCACAATATCCGGACTGTTCTGTGAATGGAGAAATCGCAATGAAACATCTTATATTAATCGAAAACTGTACGCGAGTGCTGATGTACGTGAAATAAAGAATATATAGAAAGATAAATTGAATTTTTTCCCAAAAACCATGAGAATACCGAAATCTTTGTCATCAATGGTACTGGTCCGAATAAAAGTTAAAGTTGCATCCAGATATCACCAAGCAGCGATTCTGATTATCTAATAGGACTCTTTAAATGAAGACATTAAAAGAGTAGTGTATACTAACAGAACTGCAATATATTTAATTACATTAACGCTTTAATGGTGGAATTGAAAAACAAACAGTAAGTAAGAGTTTGCGTCGTCAGGAATACTTTGAGTTTAAATCCGTTATCAGAACAATCATCTAAATGTTGGCGATGTCATCATCGACCAGAAATACCACTGTTTATCCATTATGTTCAGATCCGTTTGATGTTGTTGTTGATTAGTATATCGGTGCTAAAACTCCAGTCAGCTTTGTTTAGACAGGTTATTTTTCTACTTTTCACATTTTGTTCGATAATTATGACCATTGTAGGTATTCAATATACGTTTTTACACTCGAGTCCGTACGTCTACTAAGTAGATCTTTTGTATTCTCTACATGTTTATGTATTGAGTTTCATGAGTTTTCGGTCATCTATTGTAAAACAGTCTTTCATACTATAGAGACATCCGCAACCCGGGATCCTCCCCACTCCAGTGTAGATAAATCACACAGTAACTAGCTTTCCAGTTATTGAAGTCATTGTAACACACTGATCAGTCGTATTCTCTAAACCCACAGGTAAGCATATATACAAACGTTAGACGTGATTTTGAGATGTTCATTTAAGCTTTTCTCGTTTAGAACTTTCACGTGCGATCTCCTGTCCATGTCTCGCCGCTGATCATTTCTAATAACGCGACACGTCCCCCTATTGTTAAATGAAATTAAACAGGTAAAGAGAAAATTCAAATAATCGCATTACCATTTGTGGAGATTTAGCTTAATTTCCTCGCAGCAACGATGTGCTTTATTTATTCATCGTAACCGTCCGTGTGACCGACGTTATGTCTCTGATACTATTTCTGTATCTGCAATGCATCGTCTCTTGGGAATCAACAAGATGCAAGCCCCTTAAATCATCACAGCAAACAGAATAATACCATTGATTCTTGGATAAAAAGAAGGTGATAAGTGCGACCTACCTGTACAACAGGTACAAACTTCTACAGGTATCAAGTCAAATGATGAACTGCATAAAAGGTTTTATGCCATATCGACAGACACACATATCACAGACAATACACTAAGGTGCGTGTCAATAAGAACAATTGTTATGCACCGATCAAACGGATCATGGACAACGTGGTCAGTAATTATAACTTTTGTCCGTGCACCAAATAAGTTAATGGCATCACGCACAGCATGTGTCATCAAGGTCATTGTGCTCTAATGGATAAATAGAAGATATGAAATTTTCAATCAACATTCTAAACTGCAGAAACCTAGCCTAAAAATCATAACTCGCTGTATGACCTTAATTATTTGTTTATGTATGTATTAGTCTAAATGAACAAAGGCATTAGCCATTAGGAGTGAATATATACAGGGTTACAGTTACTGAGAAACCGTTGGCCAGTAGGACAACCCGCCAATTTAATGAACACAAGACAAAGGCGCACCTGTGGAAACTCAGAGATGGGATCAAGTGCCGCGGAAGCACGTCCTGCTCACCGTATACAGTTATCGCTTGTTCATAGTCAAATTCAAATGAAGTTAATAATGTAATGTAATGATTTCATCCCCAATCAGAATCACAATCTCAATATCAAACAACTTATATGTATATAATAGATATAACCTATACTTGTGCTTATAATTGCACATGTATGTAATGCAAAGAAAAATAAATTGCGCGAATTGTTTGAAGTTACATTGTACACGCAATATGTTTTTATCTTCTTAAACTTTTTTGTGTACTTGTAGTTGTTAAATCTATTTCGGACTGTGGCATTGTCTGTAGTACTCTATTGATAAAGATTCAAACTCTCTATCAAATACATCTTTATTCGTTAAGAGTTTAACTTGAATTTCCTTTTGTTACATCATAGTCTCATTAAAATCACACGATGAGTTTCCTTTACTTTTACTTAAGATTAAAAAAAAAAACTCACACATTTGATATCATGAAACACAAGCAAACATAATTATACCTATTGCAAATTTCAAAAGCTTACGAAAAGCGTTATACACACTGAAAAACAAGACTACACACTAAATTAACTCTTATTCCTGTATCAAACCTTGGATTTCACCAATAGTCCTTTTCATTGTAGCGTTTCACTAGTGCTGCTACTACTAGTACAAGAATTGTACATAGGACATCCTCGTATAATCGTTATAGCCATTATATATAAGTTTGGTCCTCTTTGTTTGCGATTGTCAAACTTTAAATAGCACATTAACAATATAGGGTGTAGTACTTTCGACGGACAACCACGCCCATGGCTCTGCGCAAAGAAAACAAAGTTTAGGATTTAAAGGAATCAGAAAGGGTGATACGTAAACTATAATCGAATTGATCATGATGAAAACTTGATCAGTATTCCACCTCGAACATTATTCTAAAAACAATTTTGACGAGCCATCATAACATCAGACTTTTCCAAGGTAAAATCGTTCTCGAAATTTCATTATTGTTTGCACATAAAGATTTATGGACCCAAAATAAATTTTAAAAAGTAAAGTTGATAAAGGGCATAAAATTATAAAAAAAAACTAATTTCTTTCCTAAACATGATAACATGGACATTATTAAGGATGTACATACTAAAATCCATATGAACGTCATATATTTTACCTGGATGAGGGCCGACTGGATGTCGGGCGATGGATAGATCCGGCACCAACAGACGAGGCTTGTGAGGACGAGCGGTCAGAGCTAGAGTCATCAGGGTGGAATTTGACGTTGCGCATGCTTCCGGAACTTCTAGTTCCACTACGATGGAAGCTTCCTTGCCTTCTATTGCCAGCGGACATGGTGCAGGAAGTATATCAACAGGCAATCGTACTAGTTATAACACTTGGTGCTTTATATGAGATAAGGCAATCCTTTGGATAAATTGCACATAACAAACACAGAATGCTATAGGTAAAGGAAATATAACATTTTGGTAAATTTTGCCATCCGTTTGTATAAGATTGCACCTAAACATAATATGCCTTCGATATGTATAGTATCCTCATGTTTTAACTTTCGCCCGTCGATGATAATGTTGACAACATTCCCTTAACCCTTCTGTATCACTTTGATGGTCGTGTTACCTGTCCCATTGTTCCTTCAGAGTGGGACGGCGAAGTTCGTCGATCAAAGGATAAACTGGTGTTCGGATATTTTGATAAAGTAAATTCCATACGGAATATACATAAGCCAGCTAATTTATCTAATTTACCATCATTGATGTTCGTTTACTTTCACAGTAATCTTAAGCTAACAAATACGCCGTTAACACTTTATACTGATTCGCTTTGACATGGAATATTTAAATTCGGGGAGTGCTCTTGGGTTACTCTCTAGTTTATTTCCTCTAATCACCCCATTTTGATTGGAACATCTCTACACATGCATGTGTAGATAGAGTACTGCGTGGTTATGGGAGAATTTCACTATCTTTCTGGTAATACCTATCATTAAACACTTATCATAACCAAGCCGATTTGACTAGAGTATTTATGAATTTATTACACCGTATAATTTTACCTGTGATTTGAAATTTTACGACATTACTATTTCAAAATGAAAAATGAGTTATCGCTAAGAGACAACACTTAATCCAATCCATTAATAAAGGGAATAGGATTCTAATCAATCTGGATTATTGATATTTACTGATGTTGATACTTTTATTTCCCTATCTTTGATTGGTATTTCGTTTCTATTCACGCCACTGTCCTTATATTCTACACAGCCAGTTTGTATTTCCACTTTCTCTTCGCAACAACTACTCCTCGTTTCAGTTTGTTTACTTTATACTGCTCAAATTTTCATGCTGACCTTAACTTTGCTACTACGCCCCCAGGTAAAGAATATGGGGAGCTTTTTAAAAATACTTTTTCAATTTGTATGGGGGAGGTGTATGATATTTCGCAGGAGAATAACATGATTTAAAGGTATCTAAATTTGAATAGCTACAACCAATTGAATTCAAGTTAGTAATAATCAACATACTATGTCATTTTCAGAAATTGTTTCCAAAGAGCAGGTTTCAGATTACTCCATTAGAATAATTACGATCAATAAGATATAAAAAATTTGGAAATTACAGATTAAAACATTCGTTTATGGCATATGAAGTATACATGATACATAGTGTCTTACTACACAGATTATGACAATAATGGCTTTAGATGACAAAATCATTGTTTTGAAAATCAAATGAATCAACCCATTCGAACTAAGTACAAATGAGTGATTTTCTACAAAGGAAATGGCAGGCCATCTATATCAATATAATTCTGATCTAAGCCCTTTACACCCAATGACTAAATAAATGAAACTTTCTAGCAAGAAATGAAACTATAAACAAGATACGGGTAATTGGGAAAGGGACATATCAGTTCCAAGGAATTTTTAAAATTTCATTTAAATTTCTTAGATGAACATGTAAGATGAGAGGAAATACGCTGACATCATGTAGAGATGTCAACAATGTTTTGATTTTATAAAACATGAACAATTATAAAATGAAACTACGCATGTTTTTTTTTTTTATCATGATCAGATTTTAAGTGGGGCATTAATATATCGATAACAATAGCTTAGCGATACTTTTGTTTAAAGTAAATAATTTGAAAAGGTAAAAAAAGAAGAAGAGTCTTCATATAACCCACAGTTTCGTATAATTGCTGAATTCATTTTTCAGGGATCACTATTTTTTGAGGCCCTGAACAAGAATAGTACGTCATCCAGAAGATGAGATCAATAATAATATGTCAACAATATGTCGCCATGCAATTTGTGGATGAAACATATCAATCTTTTGTTTCCCATAACAAAACATCAAGGTTATATCTTGATCCTTGTTTCAGAAGTTAATTTTCATTAGCAAATGTTAATAAGGAAGATTTTTTCTAATTAATGTATGTACCGATGTAGGTACATCAAACACGTAAACAACATGGAATTTAAGAGAAAGAACTGAACTGTCGCACATTCAATAACAAGTAGTACCTTCAGGGTTTCACTTGCGAAGATAGGTTTTTAAGCAGGCCTACTAGGATAACAGCTACTTAAGAGATCTACCAGTAAATGGAAGTGAATGACAAATATACTCATTTGAGCTAAAATGTTTTATTAATGTGACAATTAGCTTTATAACTTTGCAATAGAAGAAATTATTATTACAAAGTATACAATAAGTACAAAGAAATCTACCATGTGCCAATAAGTTGGTGTAAATTACCACTACACTGTTCAGGTTTTTAATTAAGGTATAATGTGGCACACATGCGATGGATACTTTTACGCAAGCATGACTGTACCTCAGTCAATTCAGAAAATTACTAAGTTGAAACCGGCTAATAACCATTCATATAATAACACAGATTATATGTAAACATATTTATCCAATCAAAGAGAAATTCGTGAAATACTGAAACAAATATCAAATTCCACACATTAGACAATTAGCCATAAGAGTAACAATTATTGTGCTATTACGGTGCTATTGGGATCGTTTGACCCGACTTGATAATGGCTCAACGACCAAACACTCAGCTCCACCTTTGAAATCGACAAATGTTATGTAGTATAAAGACAATTTTATTTCAAGATCAACAAATTTTATAGTATGCCTACTTGCAAGTCTATTCTTAATTTATTTCGAATCATGCTTCATTTATTCATCGACTATTCACGACTCATTCAGTAGTTAGCCAATACAGCCACCGACTATTCTTTACCCAAAATTTCATTATTTGCTCAGTAGTTTTTGTCATTACATATGGAAGGATTTGTATTCCGTGGTCTCAGATAATCAAATCAGCATCTGATCATGTATTATACGTAGTTATAACATTTCTAACATCGGGAAAGGAGTAGATTATTCAAAACGTATAGACAGTAACCTCCACAGAGGCTAACAGTTATGTGAAATTATCAAGCATTTCATTTTATATTCATCTAGTTGGCTTCTCAAAACATAAACTGGCTAACACAACTCTTTCTTGACTCTTTGGCTTACAATTTCTCAGTCCAGGATGAGACCTGAGTATTAATTAAGAACTGGAATCCATAGTCAGATTTTCACTTTTCTTCCTGTATGATTGCATTTTACAATCAATCTAATTGTACTGCATATGAGAAGACTGTTTGTGATAACTTTTAAAGACTCTTTTGATGTGACTATAACAACTGGCTAAAAACTAACAAATACCATTGAAAGAAGGGATTACCACTTAACATGACTGCTTTATGATTAGGTACTAAATATAATCAATCAAAGGTCTATTAATCTTATGCAAAGGAAATGATGGTTTCAATTCACCTGTTGTAGAGTCGTAACATTAAATACTCTTATAATCAGGTAAATTCTCTTTATAATATTACAAAGATAATCCCTTACCTATTCATTGACACATAATACCACAGCCAAGGTTATATCTTAATGATAATTACTAAAAATAGCTGAACATACCTAGATATACGGATATTGCAAATAAATGCATGCCTCTATAGAATGCAATTATTCAAACATCAATTCGAAAACATAGACATATAATATAATATCATAACAGTATGGAATGTCATTCAGAAAAAATGACAAATTTCAGAATGTCTTTTTGTTGTATTTTCTTCAACTCTACAAATAGTTTGGCCCGGGAAGACAAATCGTTGATCTTTGATAATACTGGTTAAACTTTCATATTCTTAGTTTTCTCAAACGACATTTTACCGAACTCGCAGGGTTACGTGGAACATTTGCGACGGGTGTGGAATGCCAACAGGGGGCGCTGACTCCTTCTGGACACCTGGTCTCTTACTGTTAGGAATTTGGAGTTGTTTTCCACATTTAGACCGTAATTACTCTTGTCTTAACACATTTTCAGGGCTCTGATATTTCTTCAATTTCAGATTTTTCTCCGGATCCTTCGATAGCAGCGTTTGAAAATTATATTACAGTTTCCCGATACATGTAAATTGATATGCAGTATACAAATACATGTGGTGTTAACTCAGAATAGCGTTGTTAGTCAGTATGCATCTATATTATCATTGTTGGTCAGTTTGTATCTATATTATCATGTTTTTTAATACCAAATAACGAGGCATTTCTGACTAACATTCTTTTCTTTATTTTATGATATTTCACGATACGGTATTAACTACGTGCACTGTCTATGGAATATGAATTTGAGACCGAGGACAACAAGTTTGAGGTGGCTGTATATTTGAGGCACTTGACTACCAATTTTTTGTCGATATTCCTTCAGTTAATAACATTCCCTAACACTTACATTGATTTTAGCTTAGAAAGCAATAACACTTTGTAATAACACTAATCATTAAGACATCGTTAGCCGCTTGTCAATAGACAATTGACTTGAGAGGAATTTTCCAAAATCTTTAAGCATAAGCCTATCACATTGACGTGAAGAAGCATACAGCTTCAGTGCAGGGTTTTAGTAAGTTCTTTGTTCTTTGCTCATTAAGATATTAGATGCTTTGCTACATTGGTTGTTGGTGCTGTTGTATTGATGTTTAAATTGGAGTAAAACATGAAATAATGCTGGTGACATCAATCTAGAAGAACTAGATACCGAATAACAATAAATCATGGAGACAAAATACAAATGTGGTGAAAAGTTGACAAATACGGTCATCAAAAACTTCATAGCTGGGATCAGGTGTCACGGAGGAATAAGCATCCACTGATGACCGGGAAACTTGACACGAGTCCATAGTCATATCCAAAGGAAATAAGAGAGGGATGAATCATCGTCACACTAAGTTATGTTGATTCAGCAACTACTATGGAACAAATAACTAAATCATTGATTGACTGTAGGATTGTAACTTTAAATAAGGTCATTATAACAACTTTAATTAGATAACAGGAATCGTGATTTCTCACATTCTTATTACAACTGCTTAACAGTAATAATTTTCCCCATGTTTATTAAGTAGCAGTTCAAACAGATAATATGCCACGGCATAGCGGATAATCATATGGTTTGTATTTCTTTGTATCCATACCTTTTCCAGACATAACAGGAGATATTCACCACAAAGAATATTTCAAAAAAAAATATTAAAGCATTTCGGAAAAGGTAATATGCCATAACGCCTGTCACTTTGTCATTATTTTTATGTTTGCCATCAATTGGTATGATAAATAAGACTTGCCTACATAGTATCACGAGCTGGTTACATGATTTCATAATAACTTCTCCCAAGTAACAAACTCATAAAACAGACAAGGAGGACAAGGATTATTTTTAGTACACATAGTTAGTTGAACTGTTTCTTTTATGTCGACAAGATATAGAAATAAAATGGTCGGCAAAACCTAAATTGAGACAAACAGGGTAACACATTCACAAATACTAAACGGTCAACTAAAACTATCAATACTTTGGCATGGTAAATAAAACAAATATGACACTGTGTGACTATGAATCAAACATAGAAAGCAGGCCAGACATATGAGCTCTTACCATGGTGTACAAAGGGAGTAAACTCTTGCTACATTACTTCATCAGTTTGAAACGTGCATCAAATATATCTTAAAGCAATTAAATATGACAAACCTTCGATTTCTTGAAGTATGAAATCCCTCTGATAACTTGGACCCTGCACGTGATTGAGGACTGTCTAATCGATACGTTTGCAAGCTAAAAGAACTCTTTTTTCTTCCCAATCCAGGAGGATTGCTAGACTTCATTTTAGGAAGGCTACTGACATACGCGTTGTATAGCCCGCCCTGAGTCTAACCCTCATAAAATCTTATGAAAAGATTTCTATCTGCCTAAGCAGTGTAAAACTTGTAATATACTAGGCATAGAGCTTTGATGTCACTCAATGAACCAAGGTAAAGTAAAGCTTTTCTCATCTAGACGAAACAAAATCTATGTCCATGTCGCTGGTATTTAATGAACAGAAAGTGTTGACAATATATTTTATGTGCGACCCTAAATTAAGAAGATTATACCTACATTTTATATCCAAAATATCCACGGTTTAATTTATAGACCTGAGTAAACAGTGCTGGGATTTTCAATCAAACCTTAAAAGCAGTAACCATGAAGTTGAATGTTAATCGCATTTCCAGAACTTTAATTCCTTAATACTGAACATTTCAAATTTAAATATCATACACTAACTCGTGCGGAATGCCAAAGAGAGGATCTAATTTTCCAAAGTTATAAGGTCAAAAATAAATAGAATCTTACATCGTGATTTCATTTTCTTTGCTTTCACTCATTCCATATAATCCAGACGTAGAGACCATCAGAATATATATCCATGTACAATGCAATTGTGTCTCAGTGTATTTAAAAATTTCATTTTTCACTAAATATAATGAATATTCTTTTATAAACTGGGAATCACAAATGAACAATAAACTAAAAGTTTGTCATGGCAAATAATATCGAAAACTTTTACCAGATGATGCCTTTGTGTTACACCAGGGTGGGAAATATTCTGATTCAATTTGTCAAATTGTAAAGAATAATTTCCACTTGTAATGGAAACAACACGCTTCTTTCAGAAGTAACAACTTCGTTATAAGGAAAATACACAAATATGACCTTTTCCATATAAAGTAAGAAAGCCATACACACTTGTAAAAATTACAACTCATAAAACCAATCGAAGAACTGTTAACAGTTTTATGTACATACAGTAGAGTCGGTCTATAACGAATCGGCTTAAAGCGAATTCATTGTTTTAAAGAAGAGGAATAAAATCCCCAAGGAGAATTACTATTTATCGATATATTGTAAATTCTGATGCTTAAAGCAAAGGATGCCTATAACGAAGTAAAAAGTCAATCCCCTTTGGCTTTGTTATAGACCAACCCCACTGAATACAACAGAGTAGCTATTTCTTGTGAAATACAATTGAAGTAGCGACGGATATACAGAATTGTAGGTCCTAATGAATATGTAATAATGATTACGTAATACCTCGCTCTTTTCTCCATTAATCAAGATTACGTAATAAGTCTTTTCAAGCCAGTAAGGAATTTTGAAAGCTACATACATGTTTCTGGTACCATTTTATATGTCGTCTGGAAACAAACAGGACCCTAGTACTTAATGTTTACGATTAAGGTATTGAAAAGCTAGACAAATTATATTATTTTTGTCAGGAACAAGAATTCACTTGGATCTTTTAAAAAACTTATAAATGGCATTAAGAAGTATCAAGTTAAATAACTTTACATCTAATCAGTAATCCTCGGATTCATCAACACACATGACCCATCATACAAATGTTTAAAAATTCATCCGGAGATATTTCATTGAATAAATAGAAAAAGGCAACGGATAGTAGTCGATCTCGTGATTCAAAATTGCAAAATAAGGAGTTGGGCAAACGCGGACCCCTGGATACGCCAGAAGTGGGATCAGGTGTCTAGGAAGAGTAAGCATCCCCTGTTGGATGGTCACACCTACCGTGAGCCCTATGTCTTAATCAGGTAAACGGAGTAATCCGTAGTCAAAATCATATCGCTTTTGAGGTTTTTTCTTCAGAAACTGTATGAGATACTACTGGCATAAGGGAACAAATGGAATTCTTATGTGCACATGGAAGGCAGTATAGTACAGATCAAGGTATCTTTTCTATCTGCTTTATATAAGTGAACTTTCTGAAATGAGGTTTATAAATAATGATGATTAATTCATAAAACATGTACCTATAAAATGCACTTGCGGTTTCTTCTGTATCTCATTTCATTAATTGGCCCTCATCTTATAAACTGACCGCCCATATAAGAAACTTCTTTTACTTCACGCTATTATAAGCATCGCCTTTTTTATGGGCTCTATATAACTAAGATTACAAGCAAACACTGAGATAACTTTGTGATGTATTTACCAATTGAATTATTAGTATTGGCTTGTACACTTGTATATACCGGTAAGTATAAATAAGTATATATTTACAAATGTGCTACAGGACAGTTTTATTGACTTCACGGACAATTACAAAGTTGTGTATTACAGGACATTTGACGTAACGCTTAGATGGCGATAATACAAATGTACATGAAATAGGTGTCCAAGTTAATGTCCCTATTAAGTACCATCCACCTAGTTATTGATCGGTTTTAGCCATTTGCTTCCTCTCAAGTAAATAAAAGGTGATATTTGATTTATATAATAATGCCTTTATAGCTTTAAAATTTATGATTTCTCTGATAGAACGGGGAATTTTAAGCCTTTAAGATATAAAAAAAAATTCAGATTTTAAAGATCTGGGGGAAAATGCTTATGGTATGATGAAGTGATTAACACCTTATCAGAGACATTGACTCTAACAAAATACATATCTTACCTGGAATTCTGTGACCTTGTTCTTTCATCTATCGGCGCTAAATTCTTCTTCTTACTCATATTAGATTCACTTATGGATATATTTGTTGGAACAATCACTTAATATTTACATCCAGCAAAGTCCCATTTCAGACATTTTTTCCTACCTATTTTGGTAGTTAGGTTATAGTTGAACTGGTCAAAAAGCACAATAATCACAACACTATTGTAGTTTGGTAGTGAAGATTAATGGCTGTAGCATATGTATTCTAACAGAGCCAGATTAGCCTAGGCTATTGTAAAGTTCCATTCTTAATTCGCTAAGCATCTTATACGTTTTACTTAAATAGGATTTCGATGTGAAAGGCCTGAAAAAACCCAAATGACAAATTAAACTTGTGCTATTATGTTTCCCTATGCATGGTCAACGTTGTTGGCAGATGATGGTTTTCTAACAGGTATTGTTGCCTGTTGTTTCGCGAGTTTTAATTCAAAGGGAGACAATCCCTATTAGCTTACGATTTCCGCTACATGACGGATTTGTGTGTAACGATTCAAAAAATGAAAGTTTTGTATAAAAATAATTATCATGACAAGAACGAAATAGACATACGACTAATAAATCAAAATAATGCACGCTTCTCTTTATTCGGACTTTTTTGTATTTTTATTTTACCAATGTAAATACCTTAAATACCAATTACTTTGCTCTACTTAACTACTTCTTGGTCAAACTTATCATGTGTCCGTGTTGGTACAACAAAAAATGGACAACTATTTGACTATATTATGTATTGGTCAGTTCGGACTTATATCATGGTATTATAACATAAAATTTACCATAGATCTTTCAATTTTATACCCCTATTTGCGGAATTTCTTTGTTCACTGAAAAAGAATTTAGACTACGCGATCAACCTATACATTATATATAAAAAGAAGGTAAAGACGCAAACTATAAGACCAACCATTACCTGATTCAGGACAAACTGACAGATTGATGCAGGGAACATTGTCTTTTTATCTCTATTAATATACATTCTGAATTCGTGCGATTTGTTGTATACTTAAAGTTTGATTTGAAATGAAAAGAATTATCATTTTCGTTGACATAAGTTACAAATGTCTTATGAAATCTTAATGTAAACACAGATATCGTATGGTACATTAAATCACTGAAATGTGTAACATATCTTAAATCATATACACGTACACGTATAT
The DNA here is from genome assembly GCA_016161895.1 of Pinna nobilis. Classification (NCBI taxonomy): domain Eukaryota; kingdom Metazoa; phylum Mollusca; class Bivalvia; order Pterioida; family Pinnidae; genus Pinna; species Pinna nobilis. Next base: position 1,414 of record JACSZP010003278.1, on the reverse strand, counting down.
GACAAATTCAAATGTTAAATGACTCTTTTCTTACAAATTTCCGGCCACTTGGCCTTTATCAAGTTTCAATGAAACTGTTCATGATACGCATGTAAAATATATAGAAACCAATGTTACTACCGTCAACCACTTGATAAGGCCAAGTGGCCGATAATTGGTGGAAATAAGAGTGTTTTAATATATTTGTACAAGGATACTTCCCTTTGGAGGAAAATGGATTATATTTATTTCAAATTAGGCCGCATCACGTATATTACAGAGTCACAATGTATAAATTCGTCTTCTGAATTAATGCAGCAGGGGTTCCGACAAAGGATGGTTATCATTTCGAAAAAAAAAATATCTGTTTAAGAAAAACGGTATAAAAATATTCATTGGTAAACTTGCAACTATCATTGACCCATGACAACGTATGACAAACAAACGTTACGAACATAATAAAACTGAAAATCTTTACGAATATTAAAATCCTAAAAACTGAGTTTTTTTTTTTTAAACTTGAACTATCTGAAACAGCACATATTTGAATGACAAATAATTGTTCGTTCCAATGACTGCAATAGAGGAACAAAGTTTATGAAATTTTGTACGTAAAATCAAGAAGAAAGACAAGAGAGAGAATAATGCATTAATAGAAAAGATTTCCCAGAGATATAGCGAATCTATTTTAGGGTGGTAATAAATACAGAGATTGAGATTTAGAAATATGTATATAAAGTGATCTGTTTATATGTATTTTCAGTTTTAGGTCTACAATCTAAAAACAAACCATACATGTATATCATACGATGATAAAATACATCGGAAAGACGAAGACTGACACATTGACTTATCGAACTTAGATAATTGTACATATCCCCTGACCCGTGGTATTAACAAAGTTATCTATAGTTAAGAGCCAATCAGCCGCCACACTCCAATGTGTGATATACAATAGCATGATATGAGTGGTTGTTAGTCCGTGTAGATCTACACGCATTGTAACCGTTATGTACAGATAATACACAATGTGAAGGATATATAAAGACTTGGGTTAAAGTATCACAAATAACGAGTTTATTACTGTAGTTGAATCTGATTCTTTATGCCAGCTCGGTATTCTATCTATCGTACAATCACTATAGATAGAAGATAAGCTGTGTGTTAATTATATTCTGGAGACATCAATACCACAGGTGATCTTAGATCAAAAGTACATGTAGTGCAGAGTGCAAAACCGTATCATGGTTGTAAATACGAAGGGAATTTACGCAAGTTGTACAGTACATGTAGTAGATGTCATAAAGCAATTCTAAATAGATAGAAACAAAGTCAAGCAAATTAATTGAAAGCGGACTACAGTCCCATTTTTGGAATCGAATGCAAGAAAAAAACATTCTTTTCGTTGCTCTCTGTATATACACGTATATATATA
>JACSZP010003275.1:0-17844 GCA_016161895.1 Pinna nobilis | reverse complement strand
AAACAAAACAATAAGATATTTTTTGTTTTATTTTTAACTTCAAGCATAAATCATACATGTAAGTTTACAATAAAATTTCATATAATTATTTCATAAAACAACTAACATACAAATTACAATATTCTTATTGAAAACATTGAGATATTGCAAAGGGTAGGAATTCCTTCTCTTGAACTATGGTACATACATTGTATTTGGTCAGATTGCATTGTTTTAAACACACTGGAATGGGGAAAGCAATAATTCCAGTACATTTGCTCACATAGAGAATTCAGAATAAACTGTACAAAATTTGGGAGAAATGTCACCTGCCTACAGACTATCTAGAAAACCTCGGTTAAACCATTACTGTGCCAGCACAGTGACAAAATCTCAATGGTATTGAGCTTACTCCTATTCCTCACAAACAACCAGAAACTAAGTAGTCATTAGACTGAAGGAAATTAACAAATGTATCATTTTCACGAGAAATTTTCCTTGTAAGAAATAAAAGTAACCTTCAATATAATTTTGATGATGGATGATACTTGTACAATGGTACACATGCATGTCTGCATGTCGTGCATGTCAATCATTCGACACATTTTAACAAGTTTTGGATGATGGATGATAAATTGATGTATTGTAGATTTCTTTATACATGATTTTCAGGCACTTTTACCACAGATCATTTTTATCACAGACAATAATATAGCACCGCTTTCTGTGGGTCACTCATGTCTTTCCTGTTATTGTATCAAATATTTTCCGAACACTGTAACATATAGCCTGTGCTTGTTCCTGCAAGTCAAAACAAAACTCAAATGAAATATCAAATCTGCACAACTTCAAATTCAAAGCTTTTTACAAATATTCTGACTAGATATCAAATATAAACCAAGTGGCTCCCCTGTAACCAAGTGGGTAGAGCAGGGCACTTCAAATTATAAGACTTTTCACTTAAGGTTCACAAATGTTTCTGTCAATTTTTTTTTATCATATAAGAGAGGACAATGTACATGTATTTCTAGTTTACTTGTAGAAGGTTGTGGATCTTTCTCAGTTACACATTTTCTATTTCTGTAAAATTAAACGACACTATATGACTGAAAATTGTGAAGTATGTCATAAACAATCAATCAAACAAACAAGGACACAGTATCAAACAACCCTAAACTCAAGTAGGCCTACAATTTACTAATTCTTAAAACAAAATTCTTCTTTACTGAATTGTTGTAGACAGGAACATGATATACAATTACAGGTAGGCCTATAACTGAATTCATATTGGTACCCATATCTGTCAAACCATTATTCAAGGATAAGAATTGAATTAGTGAAAAATTCCTTTGTGAGATTGTTTTGTGATCCTGTAGCAAGACAAATTGGTTTGATGATCTGATCAGTATGATTTTATTTTTATTATTATTTTTACGTTACAATCATACATCACTCCTGTTTTGAATAGTAATTGACAAGTTGCTTATTGAATAGGATTTTCAGTCTATTTTTCTATCACAAAATACATACCTAACATATAAAGTATTAAACATACCTCACTAACACTTTGAAAGATATAACATTGGAAAATACTTCTGGCAGCTTGTAACTGGCCTATCTTTAAGGCAATATTGGGTTTCCCAAATCCGTCTTCATACTGTATAACTTGACCTATTGTATGTAGAGGATGACGCTGTAAAACTTCCTGAAGTAAAGTAAAAATTACGAATGACTCAGATGATGTGGAAAAAGAATAAAAGAGCATACCAGTAAATCCATGTTTTTATGGGACTATTAGTATTACAAACTATCCCAAACATGGGGAATATTATTAAAATAAAATTCAGAATGGTAAATCTTTATTATTACTAAAGATGAACAATATATTGATATGTTTCGATATTCATTTGTGTATTAAGACTTAATTCAGAAACTGCCCAATACCTGTTGGAAACTTGGGCTAAAAAAAAACTGTCAGGCCAAGTCAAAGTTTGCATACAAGCACCGACTTCTGGTTTATTGTTCATCCTCTTAAGGCAAAATCTCAACACACAAAAGTAGTGTCTAAGAGTATCTAAATATTTACAAGCCGAGGAAAAGTTGATAGCATATTGTAACCTCTTGCAAACATCATGAGTTAAGCTAAAACTTCAGTATTGTCATATTTTTTCTAATGAACTTTGTGACCTATAAAGGAAGGAAGGCACAAAGACAGAACAAATGTACTGACCTGTCCTGTAATGTCCATCACTTCAATACCATGCTTAGACATATGCAGTATAACTCTGGCCTCCTCTCCCACCATTGTAGGCAGTTTGCCCTCTATCTTAAAACACAATAAGAAAAATCAAATAATTAGGGATTTCCATTTCTGATGATATATCTAGTAAAATGATAATTTTAAAAATAGACAACTAATAATAAGTATAAATGTGACCTTGAGACAGCATGGAAATGTTGTCATGGAAATCAATTAACCGGATAATTGAAAATGTTGACCGATAACTTTGGTGAATTTAAGAGTGACCTTTGGGGAGAAAGAACAATGATCTTGAAAAACATGTAGGTCATTAACGGAAAAGAAAACCATTAAAGAACACATTTTACACTGCAGGATCTGTATGTGAAAACTGGTTATTGATGAAATTAGGGACAAAACAAATTTGTTGTCAAAGGATTAGTAAACATTTCTTTTTAACTCAATTAGTCTACCTGATGAGAAAGATTGTTGACCCTTTCTAAACTGTCTCACCTGAGCCTCCTCCACTTGATCAATAAGCTGAGCCTCAGTGTCCCTCTTCCTTGAGTTTCCAATGTTTACATCCTGAATCATCCCCAGGTAAAACACTTCATATGTAGTTTTCTGGTGCAGAATTTTGTCTCTAGTATTTGATGGGATAGTGTTCTCTGGGATACCCTTTAAAGTACATGTACATGTACAGGTATGTACATAGCATAATACTATAATCATCATTTTTTAAAATTGAATTACATTTCATGGATCACTGATAAGAGTGATAGGTACCATAAGTTGTACATGTAACAAGAATTTAGGATCAAAAGATCTGAAATAAGGACCTCAAAATTAAAATGGGTGGAATGTGGTAAATCTAGACAGCGTGGGGCCCTTGAGCCTAACTTCATGACTTTTGGTTGAATGGGGAGAACGCGCATGCTTCAGGTCCCGGATTTGATCCCCAGTCAGGATCACAATAATCATGGGGGCAACCGTGGCCGAGTGGTTAGCGTTTTTGACTTTGAATTGAAGGGTTCGAATCTGCGCAGTGCCTGAGGCTGTGGTTGGCCGTCCGTATCTTTCGGATGAGATGATACAAGCCGAGGTCCCTTGGCACAGTGGGTATTGGCATGTTAAAGAACCCTCCCTGCTCTACGGCCATAAGTGCCGAGCATAGGCAAAATTTCTCGTCCATCACCGACACACGGTGATGTCTCCATACTGGTATGAGTGAAATAATCTTGTGTGGGATGTTAGACAACAATACATCAACAACAATTATGTTCTTACCTACTCCGACAAGTCTGATCTGCCCTGGGCATTTTTTATATGGTGTTGTTATGCCCAGATCTGGACAAGACAACACCATATAAAAAATAAATGCCCCGGGCAGATCAGACTTGTCGGACTACAATACTCTGTTTTTTTAAACAATTATAAAAGTCCTTGTATTTCAAAATTCTGCGAACATTACTTCATCAACTGCACTAGACAGTCAGCGGAGCCTAGAGACAAAGCTATTTAAAAACTGTTTGGGGTATTTGACTTGTTTTCCGAGGAGATTTACACCGTTATGTGCTCCATCCGTGAGCAGTTTTGGCGAAACAGAGTATTTTTTTTTTTATAGTTGTGTTCTTACCCCGTGTATTAGACCAGCAACTGGTTCCCTATTTTCAGGTTGTTGACCAGTTCTCGATTTCGGTTTCTTAGAAAACATTGATGGGCGTACAATACAGTCGGTATGTAGTCTGTGTACCCTTGTGTGGCGCTTATGTGGTACCTACTGTCCCCTCTTGTCCACCTTATCGGCCAAATCAGTTACAGGAATACACAAAGTAGCTGTAAAATCAGAGCCTACTGCGGATACGTTTTCAAGCATTAACCGGATATTTGGGACACTGTCCGGCGCAAAAAAAAAAATGTTTTTATATGAACAGAGACGTATATAACACATGTGTTGGTACGTCTCTGATATGAATTTTCTTTTAAAATGCAACTGAGTTTCAAAGTAAACCAAGAAGGCTACACTTATTACGCATATTATTGATCTAAATCATTTGTTGAACATCATCATAAAAAGCGAAGGCTGTCTTGCACAACGCCACATCAAATCTTTTGTAGGATATCTCAGACTTAAAATAAATAATTGTCTTGACTCATACATGTATGTTTAATGAAATCTGAAACGTTTGCATATTCTAATACTATGGACTCTCTTTCTTAACTGGTCAGTTGGAATGTGTCAATTTTTCCTTTTTTATGAAAACTGCAAGCAGGGACGTTAGCTTTAGGCACTTTATCTGTGTCTCTTGTCCCCGGCCTTACAAAACAAAACAAAAAAACATAGATGTAAAACCAATCAACTCTTTTCATGAATATCCAATAAATGAAATAATTTTGAAAGTAGGATATTCTACATGCGTCGTGATTCAAAGCAGTGCCAAAGCAATCTTCTTAACACAAAATCAGCTCTAGACGTATATAACACATATACATATATATATATGTTATATAAGTCTCTGACAAAATATATCACAAGGCCTATTTATAATTCTAAAAACTTAGAATCTTAGCCCATTGCGAAGCAAACGACAATCATTACCAGTCTAAGCGACCAAAAAACTTTAAAAACATTCTGAGAAGATCCCACGTAGGCCCTTCCAAACACCACTGAAAATTTTCTGGATCCGCCTATGAAGAATATAATCTACAAGTAATACACATAATGAGTGATGAATACGGAAGCTATACAAATTGTTAATTTGTAATTTAGAATTACAATTTGAAATTTAGAATTACTTATTTGTTATTACAAATTAGCCTATTAATTGGTATTATAATGTAATCGTCAAAAATTGTTAATTTCTATTTGCAAATTAACAATTCGTAATGGCAGGAACGTTTATATATATAACCAGAGACGTATATAACACTGTGTTATGTATACGTCTCTGCACAAATGTGCTATATATACGTCCTTGGTAATGGCAGAGACATATAATACAGATTATATATGTATTATATGTCTCTTGTAATAGCAATAATTTAAATAAAAAGCACTGAAAAAAGCGACCCTAATAAGCTTCCGTAGATGAAGAATTAAATCTTGAACAGCTACATGTATATTTTTTCCTGGAATGTTCACTCATGTCTTATTCAATTTCTGTACATGTTTCACCCACTTTGACCATAATCGTTTTTAAGTTTCAGTGTTTCATCGGTAGTTTTCATTGCTTTGTTTTATTGAGATGGCGAGTTTTGCAAGATGCAAAATTTCGATGTTTATTTTAATATGAGTAAATGGGGAATTTTGAGCAGAGACGTATATAACACATGTGTTGTATACGTCTTTGTTTTGAGTAAAGAAATTTATATTTAAATTGCTGAATCTTGACAACAGCATATTTAAAGATTATGAGCAAATACATAATGAAACTGTTTGATATTCTGAGTTTTATGGACGGTATAAGTTCAATCAATATTGATTGAGTAATGACTCTCCAGGGACATTTTAAAAAGCTATTGATTTATATCAGAGGTCTACGTACATGTTTTGAAAAACACTGGTTGCGGAGAAAAGGGCAAAATTAGTTATCCGTTTTATTTACCAGCCAATATTCTTATCGATTTAAAGGTTGTATATGGGCGGTAATGCTATATCCTAAACAATATATCTTGCACGAAAAAGTACAAAATGTATAAGAAGGCTTAAAATTCGTGGGCACGATTTCTAGGTTTTGTACTTGCGGGTTCGGAGTTCTCCGTGTCATGTTAACCAAATTTAGAGAAGCCGCCATACTAGCTCGTGACTCGAACTCCAACTAAATAAACAAAATCATAGCACCAAAATAACTTAGATATACATCAATACTGAAAATTTCAAATACAATAAAGTACAATCAACAACATGAGCTGTGAAGACGAAGTTCTTAAGATCGGAAAGAAGTTGGAAAAGATGATTTCCAACAAGACCACCGTGAGTATCTCCCGTGTGTGCTGTGTTTTCTACGTGCGCGCTGTTATTTTAGTTTGCTCTCGGCTCTTAAACTTAAACGAATGTTATACACTGAGCTTCATTGTGAAATAGTAAATATGTTCTTTACTGCTCTGACCTCTAACAGGGGTAATTTGGCTGGTTATTTTGTGCAGTGAATGGCCAAAGTATCGAAAGTAGGCCTAATGCTACTCGGTCTAATGGCGGTAATACACACATTAACAAGGAAAGATAACTCTTGGGGACTATTGCAGGAGTGCGTAGTGGTAATTCAATCCATTAAATCAAATGTTTACTTTTATCATCCTCACTGTATTTTATCTTGTCACTGTTTCCATTGTAACACTTGTTGAGAGAATCGTCATTCAGTCATTGGTTGCATGGTAAGTCACTAAGTGTGATTGACTTCCGATAGTGAGGTCATGGGTTCAAATCCATGCCGCAGAGGATGCTGTTTTTCCTATCCTTTGGCTTTGGTGCTTTTGAATGATAGTCAAAACCATGGTCCGATGTCAGAGTAGGTTTTTATAAATTAAAGAATTCTCACTTTTCAAATTTATTTAATTCAGTGATTCAATCCATTTTATTTGTTTTGTAAACAAATATTTGAATGCTTATAAGTTATATAGGCCTATATCTAGGCTGTATACTTGCGCTACCAAACTGAGATTAAGAGGGGCTGGTAGTTCAAGAGGAATCACTGGATTTTTTTTTTATGCAGAACACATACAGCTTTATAATAAATAATCACTATGATACCTGTTCTGTGATTGAAAGATGGAGTTGTCCTTAAGTTACCAACATCAAAAACACACAAAATAAAAAAGTTTTTATATGTAATTCAGTAAATTATTTCAAATTAAGATTGATAATTTTGTAAGATGTATTTTATCTTTATATCTTATTATGTTGGCCAGCTTTGGTTGAGGATTGAGTTCTTTCTCCCAATTTCAACATTATAATAAAACATGCAGTTTAAACCAGTTTTGCTTTTTCTCATCACTGGACGTGCTGTGGTCAGTGATCAAGCATTTATGCATCAAAACTTTCCAAGTAAAAACTTTGAAAAATTTGGAAATGGGCCACATCGGAAATTAGATTTGTAATCAAGGAATCAGCTCACATACTCATTGAACAGTAAATGTGGGTGTCCGAGTAGTTTAGTGGTTAGCGCGCTTGCTTCTCACCAATGCGCCCCAAGTTCGAGCCTCAGCAAGAGGAGTATGTGAGATGGTATGGTGGTCGCCAGCTTGGGCACGTGGGTTTTCTCCGGGCACTCCGATTTCCTCCCACAGCAAGGACCCCCGCATGCCGACATCTGAGCCAACGAGAGACATTAATATAAGTATCGAAACTTGTTTGTTAATCGTTGTAAAATAAATAAAGTTTAAACTTTAAACAGTATATAGGTTGATTTTTTTAAGTGTGATTTTGTCAGTTTTATAATGTAAATTACTCAGATACACATCCTATCTGGAGCACAATTTAATTGTCACAATTTTGCCGTGTACGATTATTAAATCTAAATCCATTACTGTTACAGTAGTTGTGTAGTTATACATGTACATCAAATGTAGCCTGTTATAATGCATTCATATAATTTTTCTTTCCAGGATCAAGGTGGTGCATCAGATATGTTAAAAAAGCTTCAAGATTTACCAATGTCTCTGAATGTGCTGCAGGTAAGAAGAATCTCAAGCTCCTGCTATGGATGATTTACAGTGGCACTTTGTTAATCCAGGTGCATGTGTTCCTGTGAAAATTGTCCAGAGAAATGGTCAGGTGTCTGGATTACTGAAATGTTCCTCTTCATATAATGACTGTTTTAATTTGAAAATTGTTCCCCAGAAATTTCACCCTGAAAGTGAAACGACCAGATTATTGGCATCTAGAATAAAGAGGCTCCTTTTCATTTATAAATTATATACATTCCACATTTGTAATATTTGCAGAACCTGCACGATTCGGAGAAAGCTCAATTCACAATGTGTTCACATTAAATCTGATGACAATATTATAGCTTTTGTACTCAGAGCTTATTAACATCAAAAGGAACTTCATGAACAATGAACATATTTTTGTTTGTTACTCTTTTGTTCTTTCTTGTAATGATAATACATGTTTATGGTTCCATAGTCTTTATGGCATTTTTTTTTTTTTTTTTGCTAAGGCTATTCTTGTGACCCATGCTCTTTTTTTATCAGGATGTTCTCTAAGGCTTGAAATAGTAGTAAATGAACATGTATCCTATGCTAATGCAGATCTCAGATTGTCTGGTAGATTAGAAAGTGGAGATTAATTACATTCTATCAGTTTGGCACATTGATTAAAAAAATTGTGGCTTTAATGTATTCTAGAAAGGATGAAAGGACTCTCTGCCTTATGCAACCTAAATGTATGATCCCAAAAGTCTCTTTTTCTTATACAAATCACCTGAATTAAAGAGGCCATCTGTCATATGTGACCATTTCTGCGTCTTCCCTTTTACAATCTCTTAAAATATGTCAGACTGTAGATAAATGTTGTGAGTTAGCCATATTTTCATCTTGAAAGTGTTCATCATTGAGCCAATGAAAAATTCCATATTTTTTCTGTCATTTCAGAGTGTTTAATTCTTTGTCAATTTGAATGCTGAAGTTAGTTGATATAGATGTTATATTGTGTTGGACCACATTAAACTATAAAATGTAGTAGATAAAATAGTTATACAATGTATGTGTTTGAAGTTAGTGATATTATGACTACTAGTATACATATATACTTATGTTATTGTCTGATATTGTTACTTTTTTTTATTCACAGAAAACAAGAATTGGTATGACAGTGAATAATTTCAGAAAAGCAACTAATCAGGATGAGTTAATATCTCTTGCCAAAAGTCTTATCAAAAGTTGGAAGAAACTCCTACCTGGAGGTACTCTTAATATTATACTATAATTTTTTAAAGAAAATAAATACAGTGTAGTTGGTCCGTAACGAAGTCAAAGGGGATTGACACAGGTTCAAACTGTGATGGAAATTAGATTGGTTTTTGAGGGAAGTTTGTCAGTTTACTTGCAGAAGTCTTTTGGTCTCTCTTCTGATTCAATTGACTAGTTACCATGGATCTCTTTTCCATTGTTAAAAACAAGCCACCACCATATGAATGAAAGATGGTAAACAAAAAAAGAAAACCTGAAATAAAAAAACACACAAACATTTTTTAAAAATCATGTGATGAAAATTGATTGACCTGCACAGAACTTCTGATCGTTTGGTGCAAGATGTGATGTTGTTACATTTTTGTATCTTTCTGAAATTTCAGTGGAAATGATAACATGACATACTTTTTCCTGGATGGGATGATGTTAAAAATGGCACCATACAAAGATAACCAACATACAAAAATTATGAAAAAGATTTATATCTATACTTTGTATTCAAATTTTGGTGATTGATTTTTCTCTAACATTGATGATAAGTTACAAGTTGAGAAGTAAATTTAAAGTTGAGATGACTCTGATAAATTGTCTGATATTTCTCCCCAGAAACTACACAGTCGTCATCAAGCAGTTCTAGCAGTAAATCAGAGAAGAAAGAGAAAACGAAAGAGTCAAATTCACCTGAGCAGAGCAATGATTCTGAGATGAGCGACCAAACAGATTCAAAGTCAGCACCTACAGAGAACATGTTGATGAGACAAGACTCTACTGCATCATCAACAAATGATCCAGTACGACTAAAATGTCGAGAACTTCTAGCAAATGCTTTAAAAACTGGAGGTTAGTTAGGCTTCCATGCTAAAAAGATGTGAATAATAACAGTATCTTCTTTTCAGTCATACATATGAAGAAAATACATTAGATTAATAGATGAGTAAAGTATTAGGCATACTACTTTGATCATTGGTACTCAGTGGTCAGCATGTTAGCCTACTGATCATGAGGTCATGGGTTCAAATCTGTGCCAAGCTGCAGTTTTCTGTCCCTGTCCTTCGGATGAGACAGTAAAAACCTTGCTTCAATATAACAGTAGGTTTCAGCACATACAAGAATCTATGATCAATAGCTATAACAGCCGAGCATATGCCAAAATTGTTGCCCTTCATCGGCAGACAGTGACATCTCCATATAAGTAAAAAATTCTTGAGTGGGACGTCTAACAACAGTACAGCCAACCACCTTTGATCATTGGCCGATTGGTAGGAATAGTGATGTGTCAGATCCATTTATCATAGAAACACATACTATAACAAAACCTTCATTGCTCCTTATCCTAGTCCTCTGTCTATTACCTTAAGTTATGGGATACCATTTCCTGAGATATTATATGTTGATTCTTGGTTTCCTGTATATGAGATTTGGCAAAATCAGTTATAGAAATAGAGATTATACAACATGTTTGGATTGATCATGATGTTTATCCAACTCAAGTTAGTTAATTTTCAAAGTTTCAAATTGCAAGCTTTAGCGAGAGTTGGATAAACATGATAATCAATCCCAACTATCAATCTCAACTTGTGTAATTTTTTTCTACCATAACATGATTAATTTACAAATGAAAATATTGAAAAAGCCAATAAGAATAATTTTTTGGTTCCCACCATAATGTCATCCCAGTCAATGGATCATGACGTCAAATATAATGACATCAATTTATGACATAATTGAATTTCCCGACATGTCAGCCAATCTTAACAGCCAATCGGTGGTTAATCAACATGTGGTCTATTTATACATTTAATGAACTGCAGCCTCTTTTATACAGCTGTTCTAGAATGATTAAACTACATGTGTTATCGTAGAAAAACTACAAACATCTTATTGGATAAACTTCCCTTAGATATAAAGAATGCTACACTACTTATATCTAAATATGAAAATCATTTGAAAACTCTTCAAACAGTTAGAGGTCCTAATTTTCATTCAGCATGTTTCTATTTTTTGTTTTTGCTTTTGTTTTCCAGAGAGTGTACAGGGTGGTCAAGATCCAGATGAAATAGGAGCTAAAGTTGAAGATTGTATCCTTTTCTGTGATACACCTGTCATTTTTTGGGGGTCGATTTGTGCTTCCCCTTGTGAAAAATTGCTGTATTTTCCCAAATTTCTGTTCATATTTTCCCAATCGGAAATATAGTTAGATTAAACACAAAAGGTTAAAACAAGGTTGTAGAAATATACCTTGAAAATATCCTTGGTGGACATTTTCAAGGGGCAGAAGAAAAGAAAAATTCCACTTTAATTTGATATAGAGTGAACATCTTGAATTCAAACTGAAATAAGATAGATTGTTGTAATTTTTTTTATTTTTGAAGAAATTCCCAATTTGTGAAAATGCAGAGAAATTTTCCCAATTGAAAAGGTACAGGCCCCTGTAAAATATGGGTAAGAAAAACACTGTACACATCAGAAGTGTCCCTAGGTTATCTATCCTCTTATAAGTAGTTATCATGAAGCCAATTTATTGGCCTTCTAGCACTTGACAGTAAACTTTGGCCAGCCAAGAACAATCAGTTAAAATATGGTCCAACATGGTCTTTTTTTCTCTAAATATGCCTGACAGGATGGATGTAAACTTATTATGAAGTATGTGTGCAAGTCAGGCTTAATTCTTTTATCTTAACACTTGATTTTACTTCACCAAAAGAATGAGGAGGAACATATGTAATTGCCCTGTCATCGGCATTTTAATGAATTGAAATTTTATTGTGACCCTGTTAGAAATAACCTAGAGGCATGTTAAGTTACCCCACTGTTTCCCATTCTTCTGTCTGATCATAGATATAAGATTTTTCTTGCTAGCTCCTTTTACAGTTTTTGAGTGGCAACTTTAATACTTTAATGGATGTTTAAATACATTATGGAATTATATTATTTTCTGTGTTATTCCTGTTAGCTTATGACCTCTTTAGATATAGAATTAAAAGTCAAATCATTATCCATAGAACACCCCCCCAAACATAAAGAAAAGAACAAAATGAAACTAATAACAACTAAACCAATATGCATACAGAATTACAATATACCTTCTGTGTAGTTTAAGGAAATTTGAATCATATAACAGTGGCATAGGAAATTAATTTGTGAAAGTAGATAATAAAGAGAATGCTGTATACAGTCTAACCTGTCTTAGCGACCCATTGAATCAAAGGAAAACCTGTCTTATGTGACCTAAATGAATGATTCCTGAATTGGCTTTTTCCCAACAAAATCACCTGAATTAAGAGACCACCTGTCATATGTGACCCTAATTGCTCCTTCCCTTGCACAGTCTCTTAAAACAGGTTAGACTATATATGTTTATACTATGAGGCATTACTAAAAGATTAGGTAACATTATAGTCTTGCAGTGTTTTCCTTTCGTTTTATTTGAACAGGCTTGAAAATGAGTTGAACAGGCCAAGAACAGGGGTCTTGGGGGTTTCTCCCCTCTAAAAGATGTTCAAATTTTAGATTTGAACCGCCCAGAAAATAGCTTGAAACAGTCAATTTGGCCGGCAGCCGGTTCTTAGGGAAAACACTGGTCTTGACAACCTTTAATCATTTATTTATTGGCAGACCTCTTTAATCTGTCACCTTTATATTGAAATGGTACACCACCATCCTTAACAATGCATTCAGGTATATTTGATGAATTCAAAAATGTTGACCAGAAATACAAAAACAGGGTACGGAGTCGAGTTGCCAATTTAAGAGATAAAAATAATCCCAAACTGAGGGAGAATGTGCTCATTGGTGTAATTCCTCCTGACAGGATTGCTAATATGACAGCTGACGTGAGTATCATTTACTTTTGTAATTAAGTCTGTTAACCTTTAATGATACCTTCTGCACTACCGCTCTCCATATCACTGATGTAACCACTTGACAGTGAATTATCCCATCTTTTCTGTCTTGATTTTATACCTGCACACTATCACACTTGTACATGGCACGCCTGTACACTGATATGCTTATTAATTGTCACTATAATACACATTCACACTTCTACACTGTCACGCTTGTATGTTATTACTTCTATATACATTCACACCTGCACACTGTCACACCTGTACATAGCCCAACTATTCACTGTAAATTGTTGCACCTATATACTGTCACACTTGTACACAATCTCTACTATACACATTCACACCTGCACAGTCACACCTACATAAATTCATATCGCTATACTCACAACTACACAAATTCACATCTGCACACTGTCACACCTTCACAAATTCACACTTGTACACTCACACCTACACAAGTTCACATCTGTGCACTTTCACACCTACCTGGTACACAAATTCACACCTGCACACTGTCACACCTACAGAAATTCACATCTGTATACTGTCACCTACACAAATTCACACCTTGTGCACTGTCACACTTGCACACTGTTCCTATTATACACTCACACCTATAGTCCAGTATTATGAATTCGATAGTAATATGTTTTCGATAGCTCTATAATTCGAGTCATTGAGACCGGCAGATGACGTAACTTGGCCATATGCATATTAAAACAAACACAAGGGGTTGATCTGTTCATCTTTCATGGTTGCCGATTTCTTGAATTAGAAATAATGCGATGAAGAAAGACAATGATACATTTTGGCCCCAAATTTGCTAATTACTTTAAGTTGTAAAAATGCTAAATTCAGAAGTTTTCAAAGTCAAAATCGTCTGCTCTTCAACGATTTCCATTTCCATGAACCACATGGTACTTTGTGAGATGAAGGTCAGATCTATTTTAGTTCAATCAGGCTCTGTACGGGGTAAATGATCGGGGTATATCGGAAACATAAGATGTCCGTTGCCGATGCCGATGCAACATCTTGAAATTGATAATATTTCTTTAATGTGCAAAGGAATAAACAAAAATTGGTGCAGATGCAAGCCCGATATATTAAAGCTAACCCAGAAGTGGGTGAAAAATAAATTAGGTAAACGGATCCTGTGGAGCCTTACCGAAAGTTGTTTGGGCATCGAAAATACGTAACACCAGTATATACAAATTCATACCTGTTTACATTCACACCTATACAACATCTATACACTGTCACATCTATGCACTGTCACACTGGTATATAGTAGTATATTGTCAGTCCTATACACATTCAGGCCTGTATACTGTCACAAGTGTACAAAGTGATGTCCCTATATATTGTAAACCTGTACACTGTCACACTTGTACACTCAAATAATAAGTACATCTTGATCATTTTAATTGTTACAGGAAATGGCCAGTGATGCTATGAAAGAGCTTCGAGCTAAGTTTACCAAAGAATCTATTGACGATCATCAAATGGCTAAAAATGAAGGCACAACTACAGATCTCTTTAAATGTGGAAAATGTCAAAAGAAAAATTGTACATACACTCAGGTAAGTCTCGGGTTATTGATGAATGGCCGACTAAGGAAGCTCTCACTTGTGAGGATACATTTTGCTGTCAAATGAGGTTGACAGTATTCAATTGTCACAGATTTTGGACAGTAGTTCAATACATTCCAGCTTGTGCCTATACTTTGTAACTGTCAAATCAGATGTTTGTTATCAACTGTTTCCTGAATTGCTACATGTAGGGTGAATCCTCCTTTAAAGACTGCCTCACTAAAGAAACCACCTTGCAACAAGGACCATCAAAATTCAGCCTATTTATCATAGTTTTAGACTGTTTCAACCTCACTTACGAGACCACCTCACTAATCAGACAATTTTAACCAGTCATTTGGATTGTTTTGATTGTAAGGTTCCACTTTAGTTGTTTATATGCCATCCTTTTGACCTTTCCAGTATGTTACCTATACTTATACATCCCCTTTACAACCATCAATGCTGATATTTTATTTGTACTTACAGCTACAGACGAGAAGTTCAGATGAACCTATGACCACTTTTGTTTTCTGTAATGAATGTGGAAATCGTTGGAAGGTTAGCTATTCTATATTTCTGTGTTTTAACGTACAATTTTCAAAACATGTTAGAAACTTTATGATTTGATTTTAACAGTACCATTCATAGTCTGTCAAAGACAAATGTTGTACCAATACTTTTCACCAGCAATGTTGGTAAACTGTCCCTGAATTAATTCCAAAGTTAATAAAAAAAAAAAAAATCAATGCATGATATTTCTTCTTGTTGTAATGTCCTGATATAATATACATGTAGTAATTTATATCTATAAATGTAGCGGAAACAACCATTAGAACTTATCAAATTATAACTATTTCTATATCATCCAGTGATCCAGTGATTCAGGAGAGGGCCTCCGTGGCTGAGTGGTTAGTGTGTTCGACTTTGAATCATAGGGTCCTGGGTTTGAATCAGCCCAGCGCCAATCCGCGGTTGGCCGTCCCTGTCTTTCGGATGAGGCCATAAAAACTGAGGTCCAGTGTCACAGTAGATGTTGGCACGTTAAAAAACTCTCCTTGCTCTACGGCCATAAGTGCCGAAGATTTGTCGCCCTTCACCGGCATACAGTGACGTGTCCATATAAGTGAAATATTTTTGAGTGGGACGTTAAACTACCATACAACAACTTACTAGGATAGCACATCAGCATAGGAGTCCTTCAGGTGTTTAGGATCTTTTATGGAGAGAACATTCATGTAAATTGTACCACCATGCTGAATGGGCCAGGGGAGAATAATGCTGTTATATCCGTGTTTGGAAAAAAAAACCTTTGAAGTGAATTTGGAATAACTACTCATGTTTATCACAGCAGAATTATAAACCTAATTATACTCTTTTTCTTTTCAGTTTTGCTAACAAGTGTGTCTTGCGGAGTTTGTTTGGAAATATGTTTTCTGTAGACATTTTGTGTGGTTACCACGGATATGCAGCAGCCAGCGTATTGTCAAGTGAACTCTTGTAACTTCCTCGCCAATTGTTGTCCAGTACAATCACACCACCACAAGCCTCATGTGTAAATGTATGATAAAGTCCTGTAATTATACATTCTGCCACATACAAGGAGAGAATTGTTAGATTACTATCAACTGTGATATCAGCACGACAACAAGTGAAACTGACATTGTACAGATAAATAGGCACAAGGAGGATGTGTCCACTCTGATATAGACATGTGATCTTCAGCATTTGACAATATATCCAGTGTATGTCTGATGTAAATGATTCAGCATGCTTTATGGTTGTACATTATCTGTAATCAACAATTACAGGGAGATAACTCTTGTATGTTTAGCACTACAGGGGAACAGAAATCTACTGTTGTACTTGTAAATCAGTATCTCTGAACTTTTGTACATACCTGACAAGACTAATTCTGAACAGCTACCATTTGTACAAACTAAAATCAATATTTGAGGGAAAATCAATCTTGTACATAATGATACAAAATACATGTAGATGTACAAAGGTAGTAGGTACTATGCCATAACAACTACCGACCTATCAGTGATGGAACTTGTGAAACAAATTTTGAATAATTACAAAGTTAATTTTTGTATATATAATAAATCATAAGAATAGAAGGATTGTGATGAAACTGAGCATGTAAAATAACTAATTTGCAACATATTTTTTCAAAGAAGAATAATTGAACTATGTTGCAATTTTGTTTTGGAAAATATCAGGGTCATATTCAATTTTGAATAAGAAAACTGATATTTTGAGATGTAACGAGTCATTTAAGATATCCTGGTAGTGTGCTTGAGACACTAACTTGTTCATACATCTTATTTGTTTCATCATACCAACTGTTTGTACATCGCTGTATGCATATATTTCTTTTATATATAAATAAATCCATTACATTGGCAGCTCTGTGTAGAAAAATCGGTATTAATTTTCTTATATTGAATGTCTCCTTTTATGGAGTTGTTCTCTAATAGATTGTAGATATTGCATGATACATAATGAAGGAGATGACCAAGATCCTGTGTTGGTAACTGTTGGTATTTTACAGATCCCAAACTGTCCAATGACCTGAATGCTGAGCATAGTCTAAAATTTGAAGGCCTGTGCCAACATTTGAAGATAATTCATTCATTATAATCCCTGCCTTTTAAGTTTCAGTGATTAATGACTTTGAAGTACATCGACTCTCAAAAACAAATTTTGACATGATCCAAACATTACAAATTTTAATGAGCTATTTTGCCATGAATTCATTTCTGAATTTATTTAATTCAGTGATGTTTTATGCCACCCTCTAGCATCAAGGAGATGAAAGCTTCAACATTTAGGCCAATGCTAACGATTAGGCAGTAAGGGGTGTTGAACTAAATAAATCATTTTCCTGTCTCAGAAGAATGGGAAATCAATTGGACCATAGCTTGGACTCTAGTGTTCAGACCTTCAGTTTATACAAAAACACCATGGAGAGTCAACAAACTTGCCATTGTTCTGATATACACATCAATGAAGCATAGCACACAGCGATAAACTATGGTTGGTAAAATTTGCCACCTAACCTTGGATAACTTATATAAAAAAAAAAATTCTCTGAAGATGACATCATCAGAATGCTTGAATTTCTGATCGACAACATATTTGTTGTGTTCAGGTTTTTCAACACTGTTGGAATCCCAATGGGTAAAAACTGTGCTCCTCTACTTGCTGACTTATTTCTTTATTCGTATGAGGCTAATTTTGTGCAGGGTCTGTTAAAGAATAATGACAAAAACTTGGCCCGAACCTTTAACTT
>JACSZP010003272.1:27651-31004 GCA_016161895.1 Pinna nobilis | reverse complement strand
CAAATAGTGATGGTTGTTATTCTATCATTAATCACACTAAGTTTTTTTTAAAGCCTCCCATGTCAGCATTTTCAGCCAATTAACTTAAATATAACCAAATCCTACATAAATTTGCCCTGTTTCAGCCTAGTTGCTATGGTAAAATGATGGTATAGAAACTGGCCTTTAGTATCAAAACCTATGATTAAAATGTTTTAAACAGTGNNAATTTTGTTGTGTGGATGCGAAGTTTCAATGCTTTGTTTTGTTTATTACTGTTATTTGATGAACCAGATGTTGTTGCTATGGTAACGTAAAACTTAGATTTTAATAAAAATTAATCATATAGAGGATATGAAGTCTCTTTCAGCTTTTATAGATATTTTTGTAAGACCTAAAAACATGTTTTATCTTAATTTTTCCATTCATTCAGATTTCTCTTTAATGAAAATGCTACTTTTGTTGCTATGGAAACCAGCTAAAATACAAAAAATCCCACCAACTTACTGTTGCCGATTTTATTTATATCACTTCAAATATTGCAATTTTGGGGGGAAATCACAAAATATGACAAAACCCATTTTGGCCTAATTCACACTCACATATTCTATTTTTAGAAATATTGTATAACAATAATGTTTTTGATTAAATAACAACCCGAAGGTTATGACAAGAAAATGAATATTTTGTCAGAATAATCTAACTAGTCTTAATTCATCGCTGAAAATGTGCATATTTTGTAAAAAAAATAGTGGATTTTAAGGCTAAATGTGACTACCCTGGTTTCCATGGCAACGGGCCATGCTACCGAGTAATTTCAGTTATTTTTTACAATGAGGCATCAATACAAGTCATGTCATGAAAAATAAAAAAAATCTGAGATGGTCATGAATCACCCCCTGCCTGAATTTTACAGAGAACTATACTTGATATTAACCGAAATTTAGCTAGTACTATAACTAAGTTTCTTCCTATATTTAGAACATAATGGCAGAAAATCATGGGCATTTTCTTCAAAATAAAGAGTCGTTTGATACATTTTTTCATAAACACTTTAGTATTCCGACTTTTGATAACGTTGATTTAACAGTGTGATCTGGCTCTCCGGATCACCACACCATAGTTTTCTGACAAAGCGAGGCTGCATTTCCTTATGGCAACAATACTGTAAGTTACCATTATCAATAGATATAATTGCATATTTGGACAGTTTTTTATTTTTGTTTTGTTTTTTTTTTTCGGGGGGTGGGTGGGATTTTTTACGCGCGCGAACGTCAGTTACATTAAAGTGACGATTCCAAACAAATGTTGGCCGATTAACTTCGTTGTTAAAAAGTTAATGCGCGTTTAAATTAGGGAAAGATAACTTAGCAGTGATTTTAAATTTGCGGCGGTATATATCGGTGATAGTCTTGTCAAATTACACCATGTAAGGGCGAAACCTTGTAAAACAAATTACAACACAAGATTTTTATTTTTATTTTGTTAGCTTAATGTGGTAGATTTTAAATGAGAAATTGTCTACCACAATCAACCCCGTGGAGAGTGGATTTGTTCCAGGAAAAATGAAAAAAAATTTTTAAAAAATCGCTAAAAACTGCAAAATTTTATATATTCGTTACTTTCCAATCCAAATTGAACAAAATCAAATCTTATGCTTTGAAGATTCAAAAGCTCTTTTAGTTGAAGCCTTTACTTTTTCAAACGTCGTAATTGATACATTTTGAGGGGAAAAATGAATTTTAGAAATAAAATTAACGACAATTGGAAAAAATAGACTGCACTTATAATAGCCCAATACATAAGAATTAATTATAGCCAAACTGATTATTGATGACATGGATGAATATAACCATTACTAGAATATTAAAACAAGTGGCCCATGTGGATCTGTATCGCTCACCTGAAGACATAATGCAATTTACATGTACATGTATAATGATTGATTCATTTAAGAAAACAGTTCTCTATGTTTCTTTGGTTTCACTTTGTGCAAAAACCAACAAGGATGAAATAAAAACCATCATTTTTTAAACTCAAACCAAGAGAGGAACCCAAATTAATCGGCGGATAGTAGGGGGACATACCGAAGATGAGCCTCGCCCCTTTTAGGACCAAAGTTAAAACTTGCCTTTTTTTCCTTTTTTTTTTTC
Source organism: Pinna nobilis (assembly GCA_016161895.1). NCBI lineage: Eukaryota > Metazoa > Mollusca > Bivalvia > Pterioida > Pinnidae > Pinna > Pinna nobilis. Next base: position 28,872 of record JACSZP010003272.1, on the reverse strand, counting down.
TTTTTTTTTTTCTCTCATTAATCCTTAAATTTTGCCAAGTATTATTGTATCTAAAGAATACAAGTATATAAGAAAATGCGTATCAAAGCTAGAATTTAAACAATTGATAAGTAAACGATATAGAATAGGGTTAAATATAAGTACGGCTTAACAGTGACCACAAGAAAACAATACACTGCATATCTTTATCAATCGACAAGAAGCGTAGCCACAAAGTTGACCTTGTATTTCAGAATGTTGGATCGCAGAAAATAATCATATTAACGTTTTTCTGGTTTTAATCCCAGAAATTCAATAGAAAGAAAGGAAAAGGGGCGATATTGTTTTACTCATGAAAGCTTCAAACCCTTAAACGGGCCTGTTTTGCCTTGTTACATAGTAGTGGATGTTTCTATCTGTTCCAAAGAAGGGTTAGTACTGTGGGTACGATTGCTAGCTTCCATTTTTATACCAGATATTCTCGTCATTTCGCGGGTTTCAACTCAAGCGTGTGACGCATCGAAAATGTAAAAAAATTGTAGGAATATGACCTTAGTAGGAATGCGGCCGTAATGAATTTGCGACACGTATATTGCGATTATACTGTCTCGTTTGATCTGATAATCAGCCTTTGTCAGTTCGACGTGATCGTGCTCTTGAAGCAATTTAGTGTTACGATAATATATAAAGAGAACATGTTTATCAGTAAAAAGTAAGGAAAGATTATTGTTATACATACAAATTACATTTGTACTAGTCACATAACTTTGATAACGAATTTGGAAAAAAATTTGTGGTCGTGGGTCTCACGTGTAAAATTATTTGTTTAAAATAGGCCGCCCATAAGGAAATTGAAATTTCTAAACCTTACAAATTTGCAATCAAACGTAGAAATAAATGTGCTCAATTCATAACAAAAAGATATTTCAGAAAAAAAATAACTTTGAACTTAAATGGTAGGAATAAGGTTTCCTTACCGCAAATATCATTGATTTCTCCAGTAAAATTATATTCTTTTTGTGTTTTAGTCGCACAAAATATATTATAACCAATAATGGAGCTACATGCACTTTCGTTTTGTTTACTCCCGGTGTTAAAACTAACACCTCTCTTGCATTGCTCATGGAAAAAATTCGTTAACAACGGTGTTAGAAGTTGAATACAGTCTTTGTAGGGTCCATTTTGATCTGTTATAACTTTGCATAAAGCATCATCAACCTGAAAAAAACAACAACACATGAA
>JACSZP010003272.1:151-25151 GCA_016161895.1 Pinna nobilis | reverse complement strand
TTAAAGAACCCCCCCCCTTCTTTTACAACCATCAGTGCAGAGCATAGACGAAATGTGTCGCCTCTCACCGGCACATGATGAAGTCTTCATTTAAGAGAAAGGTTCTTGAGTGGGGCGTTAAAGACCATTACAACCTGCCAACTAACACTTAATCGTGAACCTCTTCAACTCACCAAGGGAAACTCATAACTCGCACGAAAAAAGAGTTTCTGAAATTGTTTGATATCAAATCTGTATGTCTTTGAAGGTAAGTATAATGCCTCAATTTTTTCAAAATTTCAAAAATCCATAAAGGAATTCTTAAGTTTTTTAGTAAAACCAGATACCAATATAATGGCAAAACATTTCAAACACACTTAATTTTGTTTGTTTCCTTTCTTTTACACAATCTAGAAAAAAATGAAAATTGGGTCATTTTTTAATTAGAATAAGTGTGCTTTTTTATCAATGTGATATTAGCTAAATTCAACCTCATATTTTCTTTAATCAAAAGGGTATTTATAAAAATCTATATACATTTGCACTTCTTCTTGAAATAATTACCTTGTTTAGATAGAGGGTAGTCAATTTTACCACCACATTATTAGGCAACTCGGTCTGCAGTACTCCGCCGGGAAATTTTACTACCCAAAATGAGTTCCATTTTGAGACTTTCACCGAATCACTGATCATTTCTGTTGTCGGTGCGAAGTTCTTATCTTGACCGTTGATTGAAGCTGTGTCTTGACTTATCACAACTGTCGTCATATCGTATGTTACTGTAATAGATTCCATGTCCCACTTTCTATTTTCGTTCGAGTATTTTATGCTTATAATTAAGCTGCGATTTTGAACGTTGGCCTACAAGAAAAAATGTGATATAATGTATACAAGATAAAATATGATACTACGACAGCAATCATTGTTATACTGTACTGTAAATATGGAATATGATGAGACCTTGAAGTATCCTATACACCTTTTTAACTGACGGTTTCGCCTGTAGAACAAATTGGTTACACGCGTATTATGTATGACAAGCTTGATTGCACAGTGGACCGCGATAACATTATCTTGTGCTTGTGAGACCAAGTTATAGACAGAATGAAACCCATATTTTGTTTTAAAAGTTAAGATCCTGTGGAAGAATAGTTTTTTAACTAACGCAGCTTATTTCGTGATGCCGTTGTTGTTTTAATGCTGAGGTTTTGTACCCTGTGGTAACAATAGAACATCCCCAAAGAGGGTTAAGTACCTAACTAAAAATTTAGAAAACTGATGATACATTGGTCAAATATACTGAAATTGTGTTGTTCTAATTTTTTAATTAATAAAATACTTTCAACTTTATTGGTTGCATAACTCAGCCATGTAAGCGATATGTTTGAAGAACAGAAGTAATGCACCTTCCATTAGCTCAAATAACCGGAAAATAATATATGTATATGGATCAAAATGGCGTTGACTAATATACAAAGGTGTGTATCGAGGTTTGATGAAACTGTGAAATTAGCTCTTAAATTTCTAAAAACAAAAGTAATACCAAATTCAATTAGAAGGAACGATGAGATATATAATTTCGAAACAAGAGACGCTAGAAGGATCTTGACGCTTAGTATCACTAGATTGACCGAAAAGAATAATAGTCCAGTGAGAGACTGTTCCTGTTCTTTCTTTCTCTTATTTTACTCAGTTCTTTCAACAATCATGCCTACTTCTTTTTCAAAATCTCCCCGATGACCGAGCCATTATTTCTCTGTTAAGTTCTAGTGACGTCAACCGAAGTCACCTCTTTGGTCTCCCATTTATTCTGTTGGATCCATGCAAGATATAAGGAAACTTCCTTCAGTATCTTAAAAACAGATTCAACAAGATCTGCTATTCAAAATTTTATATCAACTTGTTGAGTCACAGTGTTTCATGTCAATTCAAACATAAGAAGGCCGCAGTTGATTAATTATGTCGATTATCCACGCGTGGTTAACGTCCTCCGAGCGTTTTGATTGGCCTATACGTCAGGAATTCCAATTATGACGCCATGAATTGACGTCATTATATCTGACGTCACAATACATTTATTGAGCTAACATTATGGCTGGAATTGAAGAAAAAATCTTTTTGATGTTTTCATTACTTTGATTTGCAAAATAGTATAGTGTTATGGTAGAAACAAATTACACAACTCATCTTGGATTATTATGTTTATCATACTCTCGTTGGTTAATTTTCAAAGTCTCAAAACGCTCGCTAAAGCTCGCGCTTTGAAACTTTGAAAGTTAACCAACTCGAGTTGGATAAACATGATAATCAATCCCAACTTGTTGTGTAATATATATATATATATATATACCTCTTCGTGGTAATCATTTGGAACAGTTAGTAGTTTTTAGACTTGCAAACAACAATGGGCATAAAATGTATAGTCTATAGTATGTTGTTGTTGTATTGTTGTTTAACGTCCCGCTCAAGAGTATTTCACTCATATGGAGACGTCACCGTGTGCCGGTGAAGGGCGACAAATTTTGCCTTTGCTCGGCACTTATGGCCGTAGAGCAGGGAGGGTTCTTCAACGTGCCAACACCTACTGTGACACGGGACATCGGTTATTAGTCTCATCCGAAAGACAGGGACGGTCAACCGCGGAGTGGCGCTACGCGGATTCGAACCCCAGACCCTCCGATTCGAAGTCGAACACGCTAACCACTCGGCCATGGAGGCCCCAGACTATAGTATATTTATAGTATCCTATACAGTGGAAAAACTTGCAAATAGATTTTTTCCATTCAAAAAGACCTGGACATATTTACATACCGTTATGAATGAATATTTGCATGTCCCAGGTTGAAATTCATAAGTAGAACCATCAAATGTATGTATATGGCTATTAAGAACATGGCAAGTACTACCACATTTTCTGTTTGTACAATCCCATTCACCGTCAATGCAAGAACTGAAATCAAAGAAAAGCAAAAAACACATTTTAGCAATAAAAATCAAAATTCTTCGCTTGTTGCCTAAAGGTAAATGCTACTATACTAATGAGACAAACATCACTTGTTTTAGTTCCTATATTGAGAGTCATCATGATCGTCCTCATTCCGAGACAGAAACATGATAAACACTGGATTTGTTCACTTCTCAAAGACTTATATTACAGAAAAAAAGGCCTGGATTTTAAAACCTTCACCTGATGTGACGTAAAGTGACGTCTCATGGAGCTAAAGTTCTTGAGTGAGAATTAAGGCAATTGTACCATTATACGAAATATCTATTTTTGAATGATACAAACTTCTTAATAACTCCATCACCTCGGCGAATGGAATAAATTGCATGTATATAAAAAGTATATAAACTAAAGTAGTTTGAATTTAGGGTCTATGTCAAATAGAATTGAAACTACTGATTGATTATGGTTTTGATTATAAAGCAATTGTTTAACTGAATGTCAAATCAAACAAACAAACAGGAAGTTAGACATGCAAATATAGGTAGGTAGGTATAACTGGCTTCACAAGACAGACATACAGACGAAAAATATAGAATAACTACTAAAAAGAATCTCAACATTCTGAAAAACGTACCAATAATTGCAATCAACTTGAATTACGCTATCCTTTGGATAGTGTTTACGTTGGTATGCGCATGTACATTCTGATTTATCCACACATGTGTCGTTCAGTAAGTATTGACTCGCAGGGCAATCACACGCTGCTACACAATGCTGGACTGAATATTTTTCTTTTCCGATTTTGTCACATGTCCTTAAGGTAGGAGAAGCGCAGTCCACCCATATCTGATTGCCTGGACATTGTTTCGCTGTGTATGGATAAAGTACTTCGTTTAACTCATGTTTTATCCGGTCGCAAAAAAGGCAAATGACCTATTTTGGGGGATAGAGTCTGGAATTGATCATTTCATCCCGTATCTTGCGATATCAAAACGAAACTGGTAAGGGCTAATTTTAAGGGATCTTTATAAACTATTCCGCTAACAGCGAAGAAGTCATATCTAAGCAAATGCATAAAACTGATATACGTTCTACCCATTTGGACTTTTTTCAGAAAGGATTCCAATCCGTTTGGGTAATCTAAAAAACAAACGTCCCTGATAGTATACCTTCCCATTTGTACATATGAAGTCAAGTACCGGAGGGAGCATCTGCATTTAACTAAATTCCACCTTTTGTATCTGCCAACCAATCTCTCAGAATTGAAGACCCAAACTCCAAGGCCAGTATAAATTTTCATTGGCACATAGGTATTTCAAAATCTGAGCTAATATCTGCAAGTAGGTGTAGGTTTCATCCATTTGGAGCCTCTTGGCTAATCTGTAATCCTTCAAGATAACTATCCCTATTTCTACATAACTGCAGATGCAGTCAAAGTGATGTCTTATAATATTTGGGGGGGGGGGGCATCAAAATAAGCTCCAAGTCCGATGTAGATAGCCAAGCTTTACCAAAATGCATTGTCTAAGTTAATTTCTACTCGTTTGTTGAAATGTTTTAATTTTCAATTGTACGTTAAACAGAAATTTTAGTTTTCCTTCCCTTTGAGTTCGATTAGATCTTTTTTTAAAGATAGCATAGAATTAAAACATCGGTTCAGATTGCCAAACTTCCTAAAGACTGATGATAAGTGCTTACACGTAGAAAAATTGACCTTTACATCATTAATTAAACTTGCGGTCTACTACATGCTCTTCCTGTGGCTTCCTTGGGAAAAAACAAATCAAGTCCTGAATCTAAAACCTAGATCATGACTCAGTTGCACAAAAGCATTATTCGCTGTCAGATTTAACAATGTACTAAGTCCTTGCTCCCATCTGATGGGACTAACTATTCCCGTCTATTACAAACTGAACTTTATATGAACAATATGTAAAAAAATGTTTTGAAAATAATTTTAAACTTTCAAAATAAGTTAAAATCCTTCTTATCTTTTCGGAGATCAGATTAAAATCCTTCTGACAATTTCTAACACCTAAAACCCTTATATTTTATCACCAGACATTTAGGTCCACCAAGACAGTTGTAGAGAGCTACAGTACCGAAGCAATGCTCTCGTTCAAAAGTATTTTGATAGAATGCTCATCTCAAAACATTCGATCCCGCAGCCAACGTATAGGAACAAACTGGCAAGTGTTTATTTCGCCATCTAAAATTAAATCTCATTTGAAGGTCAAAGAAAATAAAATGAAAAGTTGTTGGGAATTATTTAGGGAACTCTGACTGAGTTAAACATTCAATTTATATTAAACATTGAAATTAAGCTCCATATGTCACATCATTTCTGATTTGCCGTTTGTTTCACTTTCTTCTTATAGTTTTTTTTATAAATGTGTCATTTCATGAAAAGGTTAATTTTGATCTATGAATATAAAGATAGGGATGGGTGTAAGAATACTCATATACGTGTCAATATATTTGTACTATACTTACGACAAAAGTCTTCACTTCTCCACTGAAGGATACATCCCTGCTTAGCAGTAATTTTAGCCGCCAATTCATAAATATTACAGACGGCTTCTTCTCTTTCAGCACTCGTTGAAGCTGAGCAGTAGTCACTCCGACATTTTGTAATTAATACATCAACGTTTAACTGCAAGAAATGTTTTTCAATAATAAGTAAAAAAAAAAGTAGTTGAAAGATAAGAAGTAAAGTTGCTACTTAGTGAATCTTACATGAAAAAAAATGAAAAAACAAAAACTTCTTATGAAAATATATGTGAATGAATTCAAACGAGACTTTCCTAACTCTTGATAAGAAATGTCACAGATAGATAGATAGATAGATAGATTTTATTTATTTGTTTATATTTTTGTTCACAAATGTGTTTTCATGTTTCCTGCTTATAAATGTTTATCAAAAAAGTCCAGGAAATATCTGAATAACTGTACTATTAAATTTATTATTGTTGCTCAAGCTAATACATGGACTAAGAGTTGTTTTATTTTTTATATAACCATTTAGAATTTTACATAAGCATGTTTAATTATGATATTTTTAGATACACAGAATGTAATATATATTTGCTCAGCAGTTTGCAACGTGATCATATCTGAATTGTTCTCTTTTTTTGTCAAAACTTTGATTCGCCTATACTAAGAAGATTTTTCAAATCTGTTTGTAATTCCTTTTCTTACATATAGCCTGAATCAATTAAATTTAGTTTAAATTGTTACAGTAAAACATTCAAAAATAAAGATATACATCAGAACTTGAATACAAATGAAACAAATTTTATCAAAATGCTGAGTACAAACCGGACATGTTGAATTAATCATGCGAAGGCGATCACATTTCGTATTAGCCATCGTTTGCAATGTGCTGTTTGCACAACTCTTTACAGTTCCATATTTGCTGGAGCACTGCAAATATGAAAAAAGTACAAAAAGTTCATCATAAAAAATGTGATTTCATTGCATAATGATACAATTATCAAACAAATATATTTCTCTTTATCATATACTTAATACCAATACACATATATCTTTCTACAAAACACTTTATAACTTTTTTATCTGATTAACACACATGTAGCTGATAGCTTCAGAATTGAATACCATGTATCTAAAACCAAGTTGGTTTTATTCCAATGATAATCCTTAATTTATACAAAAGCGTAAACTTTTGTATTATATAACCCCTGTATGTGTGCAAATATACGCTAGTATGTAATTAGGAAGTAGGTAGGTACATGCGTATGTAGGTATCTAGGAACGTAGGTGGGTAGGGAGGTAATAAATGTATCAGTGGTATGGACCGCCATTTTTAAAAATTTTTGTACATTTAATATATGGGATTATCTTAAGAGATCGATATGGTAAATCTGTAAAACAGATGATCGATATGGTAAATCTGTAAAACAGATGATGCTCCCCTTGTCGCATACCTAATCTCGTCCAACCTTTTTCTTGTTTATTACTATCACCCATCGTGACTTAGGTCCGTATTTGATTTGTGACACGGCATGCCATCGTGGCCTAGTTGATTAATATGGCTAATCTGTAAATAACAGATGAGAGATATGTCTCCCTTGTCGCATACCTAATCCCGACCACCACCACCCTTTTTGCTCGTTTTTCACAATCACGATTTCGTCGGATCGATTTTCACGATTGTGACATTCTTGTATTCAAAAACTTGTGACACGACGGGTGCCGCGCGCAGAGCAGGAGTTGCTTACCCTTTCGGAGCACCTGAACTCACCCCTGGTTTTTGGTTGGGTTTTTGTTACTTTATTTTTCGGTTTTACACGTCTTGTTGTGTTGATAGCTGTTTGTGTTGTCTTTATCTTTATTTGGCCATGCTTTCGTCTGCCTTTGGATTTTTGAATCATTGATTACCCTCTTGGTATCTTCTAAAGTCAACTTTTTTGTATATGTAAATGATTTTGGGTTCAGGGTCCAGGATCATTAACCTATTCTCTGACAATTCCTTCCTAAGCTATAAACTTTTACTCCCGAATTGTATGTAAGCAAACGCTTTGGTAATACTTTTAATTATGGTTCGTTGAAATTCCCCATAAATGCAATAGGCATGAACTAGTGACTTCAATTAAACATAACGTCCGTACAATTACCAGAGGCAAATCATTATTCACTTCATTTGGCAACGTGTTTTTAAAGAAAAGTTTCGTAAATTACGACAGTTGAACCCACTGGATCTAAGAATGCGACTATTGCTAGCCATAGAGTGGGGGTTTCTGATGTTAATTCGAGACACATTTGGTTAAAATTTATACCTAATTTAATGATACCCGATACATGCAATACAAACAGAAGTGGGTCGCAATTTGTCACCTGATTTAAAAGGGTTGACTTAAATGTTACTGCCGTTTTATTCATTCCTTGTTTATGATAATTCGACTATTTATAAACGCTGAAAAGCCTCATATTACTTGCGTGGAACCAACATGAAAACTTGAAAACAAAAACATGCTATCTCTAAAGGAGATTTTTACTAATAAACTACTTTTTGGTATCATAAATGATTGTTCGTCTGATAATAACCAAACTCGTTATATAAAAAGTCTAAGCGTATTAATCGAACATTTTATTCTCTCTTTTAATGTTGAATATGTCATGTCTTTGATAAAGAAACCCACAGTTAAACATATTTTCACATGGAAGTTGTATATCCGGTGTTTGACTTCTGACCCCGAGAAGTATACTCAAAAGTCTCATTCTGACAGTAACTCCTCAATGGCCCAGTGGTCTAGCATAGACCAACCATTGTCTCTTCAATGACATGGATGGTATCACTATGGCACGCCAAAATCACATTAATGAGTTAATCCTAGTTTTCCTGAATTAATCCTGGTTTTTCTCTAGTTAATCCTAGATTTTCTCAGTTAATCCAAGTTTTTCTCCAGGTAATGTAAGTTGCGAGTTAAACTTACTTTTTCTCCGGTTAATCTCAGTTTTTCTCGTAACCCACATTAATTGGAGAAAAACTAGGATTAACTGAGAAAAACTAGGATTAACTCATGTGATTTTGGTGCAGTTAAACCTAGTTTTTCTCGCCAGTCTGCTTGAAATACATTTGTGACGTCATAGATTTATGTAACGTGCGTTTTCATTGGCCAAGTGCAGTAGGAACTAAAATTCTAGAGATTTAGCAGACAGCCGTCTTTCTTTTCCTCTAAGAGAATCGTTAATCCTCTCTAACACGCTAAAAATTGTCGGATGGTGAGAACGCTGAAGCCTGTTCATGATTTATTTACCGAGACATGAAGATTACGGATCGCTTAGCTTTGGCGCCAATAAAGGGGAAGTTTGAAGGACTGCACGCTACCTGTACAGGTACCTGGGTCTAACAGCAAGTTGCCTGTCAATTACCCTATCCAATCAACTGGCCCGAGTGTGTATGTACCCAGGGGGTCACCTATGTGCTAACCCAGGTGAAAAAATATATAGTAGACACAAGAAAATATAACTGTTTAGCTGTTCTTGTTTTCAACCCCGATCGGGTATGCGCTAATTTTTGTTTTCATGTTATTGATTAAATTACACTACAATGCATGCATGCGCGGATCCAGGATTTTTTTCAAGGGGCTCGATAGTTTCCAGAGGGACCAACATGGAAAGAAAGGAAAATTTAATCCTGTGAAAATGATAATCTAACCATAATTGACCATAATTGGTATATATTTTGCAAATTTAGGGGGGTCCGAACCCCTCGACCCCCTCTAGATCCACACATGACATGTCGTATCGAATTTTAATTATTTTGAATCCTGCTTTAACGATGACGTAGTTGTGCATTCCCTCATTTTACATGCATTAATTCAGTCAAGCAAAGCTGAGATATCGTAAAATGATTTTGTAATTGATGTTTGTTTTCGGTAAAACCCGTGTTGATCAGACAGGAAGTTGATTATATTATATAGTGCCGGTTTTGATAATTTCAAAAAAAATTCAAAAAAAAAGAATCAAAACTTGCACCATATGTACAGTTCAATCATTTTACGCCGGCTTTTTTTCTCGATATCTGTATTTGATCACGATTTCTCTTATATTTGGTAAACATTGTACACGCGAAAGTCTATCGAAAATTCTTCAGTTTAATGCATATATGTTTGCAAAATGAAGTAAATATGTTTGTAAACTTAATTTTACTCCAGAAAAAAATGTTATATTTCTATGTCTCGGTCATCAACTGCCAACGCGGATTGGTGTTTAGTCTCTGCATACACGCAAACACTGATTGATTTCCTGAAAACATGCAAATCTAACCTCTCATTGAGTACTGTGAAGATAGGCCTACATTTCGCTTTATCTATGATTTCATATCGTAGATAGGTAATCCGCGTACAAGTAATACGTCTGATGATCAGTTTCACACCTTTCCAGTGATGTGAAGTTGTAAATTACTTTTAGCTAACCCGCCCACTTATTGCCACGTGACCTACAACCGTTCGGTCGAATTTCTTTCCCTAATGAGGATTTTGTGTCGAACGTTTTCATTGGACGATGAGAATATCTAGGATTAACTACGCCAAAATCACATTAATGAGTTAATCCTATTTTTTCTCAGTTAAACTAGGTTTTTCTCGAGAAAAACTAGGATTAACTCTTAACTCATTAATGTGATTTCCATGCTAGTTTTTTTCCAGTTAATGCAAATTAATAAGAAACACTAGGATTAACTGCAGAAAATCTAAGATAAACTGAGAAAAACTAGGAATAATTCATTACTGTGATTTTGGCGTGCCATATGTCACCATTTGAGTAAATGATTCTTCGTTAAACAAGAGGCCCAATAGGCCTTAAAGGTCAACTGAGAAAACCTGAGGATAGATTCAATGTGCCAAGGAGTTTTTCATTATAGTTGTTTCTGACAAATAAGATTTGAAATAGGCAAAATGACAAAAAATGAAACAATTTGGTTATATTTCTTCTGAAGTTTCAAATAGCTCCGTGACCTTGACATTCGGAAGAACTTCAATAATGCAATCATATGATGAAAATCTTGTCATCTTCTATCTTTTCATAGGAAGTTTTCTCTAAACATTTGGCTTTGAATATTTCAAAATGCTCCGTGACCTTGATATTTGCCATGACGACCTTGAAACTTTTATAAAATGGTTGAACTTATCACTCTCTCTACAATTATAAAGTACCGACACAAAGTTCAATAGTTTTTTTTTAGATATTTGGCTTCGAATGTTTCAAATTGCTCTGTGACCTTGACCCAATGACTAGGATGGGGCACCATATAACTTGAAAATTGACTTAAGTCTGAGAACCCAGTGTCTCGGCGAATAAGAGTTCAGGATGAACTGGATTTCAGAATCTTTTCAGACTTAAGTAAATTCACAAGTTTTATGGTGCCTAGCCCTGAAACGCTCCACAGTTCTAGAACTCACCAATCTCTACAATTATGCAGCATAACCATAACTTGAAAATGAAATAGTTTCTGATATTTTTTTTTCAAAAATTTTTAATGCTCTGTGACCTTGATCTTTTACCTGACCACTTGAAATTTTCCATGATGGTAAAAAGCATCACTCTCTCTAATTATGCAAAAATTATAATATTGAAAAGCAAATAGTTTCCGAGATATTTGGCTTCGAAGATTTCATATTGACCTTGACCTTTGACTCAAAGAAATTGAATCTTTTCATGATGGTAGAACTAATCGCTCCCTACAGTTGTGCTGCAATAACCATATAATATCATGTTTTTTAGATATAAGCATTTGGCTTCGGAAATTTCAAATTGCTCTTAAACCTTGCCCTTTGATCCAATGACCTTTTGTACTTTTGAATAATGGATAGAAATATTCGCTCTTTACAATTATGCAAACAATTATGCATCCAAGTTTCTGGGATGTTTGTCTTTTAATGATATTTTGAAATTTCAAAATGTTCCATGTCCTTGACAAGTTATTTGGTGGTAGAACACATTACTGCCTTCAATTATCTCAAAGTAACTATGTTTCCAAAATTCAATAGTTTCGGATATATTTTGATTTGATATACAAATTCCATCAACCAATGCTCTAAGACATCTAGATCGCCCCTTAGTGGCACATTTATGACCGGATGTTATTTTCAGTCGCAACTTTTTAGATATTAACTTCACAGTTTAGTTAACTAAATTTAAAAGAAATCTGATCTCTGGTTCAAAAACGGGGTTTTTTAAAGTGTATATAATTGTCATACTCGTTTGCTCCTTTTGGAACCCCTAAGGAAAATAGCACGTTTTTGTTCGCAAACTTTATGGGGCTGTATATTAGTTTATTTTCTACAAAGTTTGGTTGAAATGTTGGTAATTGTTCATGAGAAGAAGTCGTAAGTGTTTAATGCTAAAAACGGACGACTGACAACAGACGACTATAAACAAATTCAGGTGACCCTAAAAATTAACAATACATATCTAATTTGCAATATGTGCTAACACTTATAAGTGAAATATTTCCTACCGTTGGGTACTGAGGAGAAACCCAGCTTTGCATAAATGCTGATGAACTGCTTGTCTTGACGCCATTTTTCATTTCCCTGTCATCTGTAAAATTTAGATATAGGTATAAATATATGAATAAAGAAATACCTATACTGTGTTCATTGGACTCTCACGGTATTACAAAAGCGGGTTTTGATTTTTGTAATTATACAAATTAAAATACATTGTATTTATCTTTCTGTTGAATATTTTAACATTTTATTTCTCTTCAATTTGTTGACATACACATGTTTTCATTTGTATCCATAAAACTTGGTCTTGTACTAATGGCTATCGTGTTTGCCGTTTTATTGTGGGATATTGTTGTACCTGTCTGTTGGATGTGACAGTAAAAACCGGAGAACCCTTCCCATTCTATGGCCATGCTGGGCATAGTCAAAATTTGCATACCTTAACCGGCACATGGTGACGTCTCCCTATAAGTGAGGGATTCTTGATCGGGATATTAAACAACAAATTCAACCAAACATGAAAGGACTCAGTCGCTATAAGAATATTCTTATTGGCGTATTTTTCGTGTTCATTATTTGTTTAGTTTTGTGTTGCTGATGAGGCAGCCGGCGACTTTTTGTGAGTCAGACGAACACTCGGTCAGAGAAGGTTTTTGGAGACAGGTTACCACTTAATGTACAATTTCCGGACTAGGTCCCTGGAATGGAGCATGGCTTTCTGTGATTGTTATTTTTTTCTGTGATGCTTCAACTGAGATATAGCCGTTGTCGGGTCCATTGCCACAAACAGCTGATCGTGTGAGAGCGAGAGGTCGCCGGCGATACGCCGTATTTGGAGGAAGTATTGGTTAGTAACAGAAACACCCTCAAAAATAGTCCAAATGAATTGGGATGAAATAAAAGCATAGTGATCGGTTGATTTAAGATAACAATGCTCGAATGAATTGATTTCACATTAGGGGTTATAAATAACTAGTGAGAGATAGCAGTTAAAGATAACATATTTGTCTCATTGAGAAATATTTATGTTTCATTGCTTAAATTGTAAAATAAGGTACTACCATCTCCATCTCCGTTGTTGTTTCCACAGGCCCCCTTTGTTACGATATTTTCATCTTTCTGTACTGTTACGTAAAGCAAATCACCGCTTTTAGCTTGCTTTATTTTAAAAGCGTCAGTTTCAAATTGTGTCGTGTTGTCCCGTAAATGTTTTACGTATGCTGTAAAGAAAAACAAATCGCTAAAAGAAGTGTCATACAACGTGCAAATGACACACTAATATGTAAAATACATTCTAAAATTGTCAGTTCCAATCTACGATTAATTAAAACAAGAGGTTCATGGGTCACACCGCTCACCTGAGCACTATGCCTCACAGATTAGCAGAAATTTGAAGTTTGAAATGTGGCAATATTGAAAGGTATGGACAAAGATTAACCTATCTTCGAATACCAATGAATGAACATTCTTCAATAAGAAAATAAAAACAACATTTAATTGAAATAAGGTACTGTTACATTATTACCCACAAACAATGGAGTCATGTTGTTATCAGTATTATAACATGCCAATATGCAATGTTCTGCACAGGTTTAGAGGAATAAAGCTATTCAAATTTCATAAAATGACAATGTTGACAATTTGAATAATCAGGATCACTGGTTTTTCGAAGACGACGACAGAACCAATACCATTGAAATCGTAATCTCTTGAAACCCATACATTTTGAATTTCATAAAAATCTAGCAGTTTTGAAGTTTCGGCCAAACAATAGTCTCTTTTTACCAAATGTGAAAACCAAACACACACCATTGCAATCACAGTTCCTTAATTCTAATTTTCATCAAAATCAGATAATGTTTAAATTCTGACCAATCAGAAGTCATGGATTGCCATCAATGACAAAGAAATCCATTGAAATTATACACTAATTGTTCATCAGAAGAATACTTTAAAAATAATGTTCCTATAGATACCTATGCTAAATTTGCCGGTGGCACCCTTATGAACAAACTTCAACCAACACTCTATCAGGCTGTTACTATATAAATTTGTTACACTCTATAATAATTGCTCCTTAGGAGAAGATTTTACATTATATTTCCTATATAAACCTGTTAAACTTGTGACCCCTAATATGATCCCATCTTGACTCGGGGCAGCCATTTGAACAAACTTACACACTAACAACACTATATACTTATGCTACCATATTAATTTAACAATCTGTTCACTTGTTGTTTTAAAGGAATTTTTTAATACATTTTCCAATAAAAATCTATGTGAACATTTAGGTCCCTAGAGTGACCCCTTCCTGGCCCCGGGGTTACCATTTCAACAAACTTGAATTTGCACTGTATAATGATGCTTCCATATTAATTTGATGAAATGTAAACTTGCTCTTCTTGAGAAGATGATTTTTAAATATATTGTCTTATATATACTTATGTCACCATATTGTAACCCTATTGTAGCCCCACCTCAACCCCGGCAACCATTTGAAACTAATTGAATCTACAGCATTTAATGAAACTACCATATCAATTTTATAAAATGTACATTTGCTGTTCTTGAGAAGAGCATCCAAAGATATGTTCCTTCATAAACCTATGATAAACTGTGGAACCTTTTTCTGGGGAAGAATACTTTGAAAGATTATTTCCTATATATACATATGCTAAAAGTTCGATCCCTGTTGTGACTCCCGACCCTTGACCCCTGGGGCAACTATACTGAATGAACAAACTTGAATCTGCACTACATAGTAATGCTACCACATTAATTTGATAAATTGTACACTCATTGTTCTGGAGGAGAATATTTTAGAGATATTTTTCTATCTAAAGCTATCTTTAACTTTGGACACGCAATTGTGGCCCCATCTTGACAGCCATTTGAACAAACTTGAATCTACTCTAAAATGATGCTACCATACTAATGTGATGAAATAAACACTGCTGTTCTCGAGAAGAAGATTTTAAAGGTATTTTCCTGCATAAAGCTTTGTTTAACTTTGGACCCCAATTGGGTCCCCATTTTTACCCCTGGGGCAACCCTATAAACAAACTTGAGTCTGCACTATATAAAAATGCTACCGTATTAATTTAATTAACTATACTGTGTTCTATACTATATCTAAAGCTATCTTTAACTTTGGACACGCAACTGTGGCCCCATCTTGAATTATAGTTATACTATAATTAGATAACTGTTCTTCAGAAGAATACTTTTAAAGATATTTCCTATATAAATCTATGTTACAATTTGGACCCCAGTTATGGCCCCATCTTGGCCCTCATAGTCACAATTTGAAAAAAAAAATGAATCTACTCGAATCCATAATCAATCAGGATGCAGTCACATAAGAAGAGTGATTTTTTTCTGCCCATATGGTTCTTGAGGTTTTTTAAGAAACCCCCCAAATGTTTAAGGTTTCAAATTCTCTCTTTTCACAAAATAATCCTTAAATTGAACAAACTTGAATAATATTCAATCAAATATGTCTTGTGCCAAGTTTGGTAGTAATTGAACCAGTCATTCTGTAGAAGAAGATGTAAATGTGAAGAAATTACGGCAATGACGACAACGGACAAACTTAGGTCAGAAAATATCACTTGAGCTTTTGGCTCAGGTGAGCAAAAAATGAAACCTTGTCCTATATTCAACGAATTTGACAATAACAGAATTAAAATAAACAAGAAATGTTTAATAGATTGAATAAAACTAGGATTTCAGTTTTTAAAAACAATTAACATATGGTAATGTTTTAAATTGTTAGTGTATCATACGTTCTTCAGTGTAGCTTTCACCATAGTTATTGTACACAACTCCCTTTGACATTTTGAACTGCTCTCCATTTGGTAGAATTACAAGCACGTCCTTTAAAATAAAAGAGAGATAATCTTGAAATGGATGAATAAAACTTCTTAAAACTATACAAAACAAAGATAAATAGAGAAAAGTTTAGAAAAAAAAGGTAAAAAAAATTGACATAGCGATAAACATAGGCACATTCTGTTACATGGACATATGCAAAACGACAAATTCACATGCATGCATCTGCCTAAGTTTGCTATCAACCGTGAAAATAATTCTTTAACATGCCCATCGATAAAATACCGGAATCTCTAAAAATGATCATTGTTTCATGAATCTGTTTTTTCCTATCTCGTTTTAACCCCCTTCCCGTCTGATATGCCATAATGGTATGGTATTGTTGTTTACCGTCCCTCTCAAGAATATTTCACTTATATGGAGACGTAATCGTGTGACGGTGAAGGGCTACACATTCTGCCTATGCTCGGCACTACTGGCCGTAGAGCAGGGAGGGTTATTTCACGTGCCAACACTTACTGTGACACGGGACTTCGATTTTTACTGTCTCATTCGAAGGACAGGGACGGCCAACCGCGGAGTGGCGCTGACGCAGCTCGAACCCGGATCTTCCGGTTCGCAGTCGGAAACGCTTACCACTCGGCAACGGAGGCCCCTATGCCATAATGAAACGAGAGCATCCAATGATGGCATTTAAGTCGGATTTCCCATCTCTGTAATTATTACACTTTCGCTCTTTACAAAACCCTGACGTTTTGCGGGGGGGGGGGGGTTGTATTAGCAGATCACATCTTGTGGTACAAACCTCATGATTTAAATGCTTAGCAAAGTTGGATTACTCAGATGTACACACATGGGGATATCATCACGCTGTTTTGATTTATATGCTTGATACACAAACGCGAAAATAAATATAGAGGCTCCATAACGGTGTTGTTATCAGCATGTTTAGAACTCTTCGATTACCATATGTAATCATAGCCTACATTTTAAAGCCTTATCCAAGTATCTGCTGACGTATCAGTTACATAATATTTAAGTAGACGTTTAACAACAATAAAGCAACAATAAATCAAGAAAAGACAAAAATAATTACCGTTATGCACGATCCGCCAGCATAACACCCTCTTGTATCAACTAACACTTTATAATTACTTGTGGTTTCCATAAGTGTATACACACAGCCTGTGTTGATAATAAATTCCAAACCATCAAAAGTTCTGAAATATTTGTTCGCATACCAACATGATCTCATAGATACGTCGAATGTTTGTTTTCTGACATTTCCGTCTTCAGGATTGCCTGAAAAATAATTGACATTTTATTTTAAATTATTTGTATATAGATATTTGAAAATTCATACAGATTTTCTTCTTCGAACACCTGATCATATAATATTTTTTTACAAGTGTTAAACTTGACTCATAAATGTGACAATCGCCATCTCAATCTTTATTACTAACAAAATCATCAAAAACCGAATACTTTGATTAACACTTACTCATATCGCTGTTTTCACACTGTAAACATGCCAATGACCCTGTGCCCCAGCCTCCCGTTCCGTCTCCACAGCAATCGCCAAAGGATACTACACTTTTGTATTTATCGCCAGCCTTGAATTCACCTTTACAATCTTTACTTGCGTAACAGAATTTACTGGTAGAACTTGCATCTATTTAGATAAAACAAATAAATGTGTACTTTTATTTAAAATATCACAATATTCTATCACCATTATCGCCTCCTTAGGGAGGGGCAAGAATGGAAACTATTCAAATAAGAACAAAAATATACATAACATGAGTACGATAAGCATCTAGCCCATCGAATCACTTCAAGCATTAAACACACACACACACACACCAAATTTTATACCTCGAATGAAATATGAAACACAGAGATTACTCAGAGATTGAAATAAACTGAGGGACCTCGATTAAATTCGCCTTAGTAGAGAAACCACTAAGGAGATCAACTGACAATAAAGAGTCATTCATTCAGAAGACGACTTAAACACTAACAACCACCTTACTTAGGGACCACTGTACAAAATAATGACCAAATCCCTAAGTAGACCACCTGACAATAGATACCAACTTACTTACGAAAAGATAGACAATAACGACAATTTCATTTAGGATCTCGAAAATAAAGATAAACTTACTTAGTGAAAACCTGACAAAGATGGCTACCTCACTTCGAGGGCCAAGATTTCAAAAAAATATCAATTCACACGAGAGATCAGTTAACAGGAAAGAACACCTTACCATAAAAACTACCTGGCATAGAGATCACTTCATACAGGAGACTCCATATATAATCTCACTCACTCGGGAGACTACCTTCAATAATGATGACCCCAATTAGGGACTAGTGGACAACCTGACAACAAGACCTCCTCACTTAGGAGACCACTTGACAATAAAGAACGCCTTAATTAGAAAGAATATAACAATTAAAACAATATTATTTAAGATGACACTCGAGAAAATACCAACCGAAAGGTGACAAAGGCCGAGGTCAGGTCTGGTCTCCGAGTGGGTCCGGCCGAGGGACATAATTCCATCATGTCGACCTCATTAAGAGTGATCAAATGTTATTATACCGACAATAAACTGTGAATTCAAATTTTTCATACAAAAACCCTTCCTTTTTCTTAACTCACACGCCGATATAGCAAAATATGGCAAATCTTGTCTCCTTCCCTCGACTGGCTTGAGCTTGGTCTCAACAGATTTATCCTAAAGATGGGCAATTTTGTAATTTTGTTTTGCTAAATATTTCATTGACAATGAAATTCTCGGTGTTTGGTAAATCACATACCAAGGAGTCTTTTTCAACACTCATTATTTTTCCCTCTTGTTTCCGTTTCCTTGCAGTTTGTCGCTCGACATTCTCGTTCATCTCGATTCATTTGCCATGTTTACATTAGACTTCGGATGACGTAGAACGCGATTTTTCATCTGACGTCATATTTCTAAATGTAGATTTCAGGTATAGTCTGTATCGTTAAAGGTAACGAACTAAACTTGGTTCTAAAAATATCCCGTCATTTGAAAATATTGCAGCTGTCTTGAAAAGCGGTCATTAATATTATTGACCGGTCAATACTTCGTGCACGTGGAGGAATTCCAGTCATTACTAGTCATGTGACACAGAAACGAGTCATCAGCTACATTTATTGTTTAGTCATAAACAAATCAGATTCTTTCATTCTAATTGGAGGTATAATAAGGTGAAATTATGACCCGAGACCTGACCCACGAGGTAACCTGACCTGACCGAGGCCAACGGCCGAGGTGAGGTCTCGTCTCCGAGTGGGTTAGGCCGAGGGACATAATTTCACCATGTTGACCTCATTAAGAGTGATCAATCGTTTTACTACAACGACAATAAACTGTGAATCCATATTTTCATACAAAAATCTTCCTTTCTAATCAATCATACTCTGATATAGTATTGCAAAAAGGCAAAATCTTCTTTCCTTCCCTCGACTGGCTCGAGCTTGATCTCGCCTGATAATTTCGTATTTATTTTGCTCAGAATTTTATCGACAATAAATTTCTCGGTGTTTAGAAAATTACATACCAAGCAATATTTTTGGACAGTCATTATGTTTCCTCATGTTTGGCCATCTCGTTCTTTTTAAATTTCCTTGCAGTTTGTCGCTCGACATTCTCGTTCACCCCGATTCATTTGTCATGCTTACATTAGGCCCTATCAGAATTCGGATGACGTAGATGGGGATTATTCATCTGACGTCATATTTTTAAATGTAGATTTCAGTTATAATCTGTATTGTTAAATGTAACGAACTAAACCTAGTTCTAAAAGATACCCCGTCATTTGAAAATATTGCGGCGACCAGGAAAAGCGGTCATTAATATTTTATAAAGTCATATGACACAGAAACGAGTCATCAGCTACATTTATTGTTTAGTCATTAACCAATCAGATTCGTTCATTCTAATTGGAGGTATAATAAACATGTACTAATGCGATGCTTATTCTGAGGTTAAATACGAAGTAAGGGAATATTTATTGTCAAGCGATCTCTCTCGTCTAGTGGTCCACTAGCCCCTCAATAAAGTCTCTATTAACGATAGTTTCCTATATGAAGTGTTATAGGCCTACATTGTATGCCAGATGGTTTCCTAAGTGAGATGGTATTAATTGTACTCGTAAGATGGCTTCCAAGGTATATTTAGTTGTTTTTTTCAAATTCTTGTTCCTAGATGAGTACGTCATTATATTCAGTGTGGCTTAAGTAATGTGGTCTGTCTTGTGGTCGCACGAGCTAGAGGACTTTTAAAGCAGGCGGTATCTGTATTGAGGTAGTCATACTTTCACTTTGTCACCTTTCGGTTGGTATTTTCTCGAGTGTCATCTTAAACAAGATTGTTTTAATTGTTATATTCTTTCTAATTAAGGTGTTCTCTATTGTCAGGTGGTCTCCTAAGTGAGGAGGTCTTGTTGTCAGGTTGTCCACTAGTCCCTAATTGGAGTCATCATTATTGAAGGTAGGCTCCCGAGTGAGTGAGATTGTATATGGAGTGTATTATTGAATATGAGACTGTATAACGAATATGACGGACACGGAGCAACTAGAAAATCTCCTATCCACCTCAATATCGCCTCATGTAAAGGCAACCTCACGTAGGAAATGAAATTTTATAAGAACACCAACTGACAGTAAAGGTCGCCTCATTTCGGGACTATTTGACAGTTAACCACCCTATAGATACGTTTTGTATTAGAAAGACCACCTCACTCAGGAATCCAATTTATATTTAGACCACTCACACGGGGTCATTTGACAATTAAGACGACTTATCTTTGGAGACAACCTGAAAATAGCACTCACACAAAAGATCATTGGACCGTAAATCACCGCTTAGGAGACCATTGCACAATAAATATCACTTACTCTCAAAGGCCACTTGGCCATAAGGACCACGTCACTCAGAAGACAACTTGATACATTAGGAGAGAAAACATTAGGGACGGCTAACCGCGGAGTGGCGCAACGCGGCTCGAACCCGGATCTTTCGATTCGCAGTCGAACATGCTAACCACTCGGCCAAGGAGGCTCCTGGATCAAAAGACAAGATGCCCACTTTTCAATCTGTTAAATATAATTTTGCATAACCCAGGGTAGATAAGGGAGGAAGATACCCAAATTTCTATCTGCCAAATTGAATTTTGAGAACACCTCATCCCCGTTTTTATATATATGTATATGAAACTCCTTGTGATTCAACGTTAATTTCTGAATTACGTTTAAGAAACTGATTTTTTGTAAATCTTTTAAAGTACTGAAGAATACAAATGATGGATACAATGAAAGGAAAATTGTACAACCCAGAGATATTCTTAGATTGTTTATCGGTATATTATTGTCTGACCATTTTCCTGTTCAAATTTCTGACGTGGAGGGTGCCAATAAAACCCGCTCGGCATAATACCCCAACAGGATTAATTGTATGAATCCATTATAGTTTCGTAGACAACACATTGTGCATACAATTTCCCTGATCCAATTTACATTCAGCTATGTTTCAGGAGAAACTTCCTTCGGATTTGGTTTCAAACCTGTGATGACCTAGTCAACAATATAGTAACCTTGCACAAGGAGAGGATTCGACGCGCGCCTTTTAAACTGCGCCAGATTCTCATCGACTGTGGGCAAATTTATGTGAGATTTTAGTCCCTCGTGCCACTGAGCAAAACATCTATGGTGTTTGAAATTTCGGCTGCATGAGGCCAGTCAATGCGTGTACGGGCTACACTGCGCCAATCGATCGCGCATTCATATTGATATGCATGCGCCTCTCGACAATTGACCCGTGACCTATGGAATCGGCTTATTGACGTTTTATTAAATGTATTTAATTAAGTTTATTAATCAACGTTTTTCTGTCCTTCGCTGAAGGCTGTTCTTGCATCCTAGAAACGACGATGTGGCGTCCTGTTGTGATGTAAAAAGACGAAGCTGATATTTACCTGATATTTTAGCCGAGCAGTCTATATTTGTGTACTCTTCAGTGCAGTTACATTTATCCGGGCTAACGCATTTCCCGTTGTTTTGGCATGCTTTTGTACAAATAGCTGCAACATTAAAATACAAGATTGAAGCTTATTCAAAATATATCTGACATATTTGAAATACAGACTATTCACAGTAAGCATTAAATGGGGGAATTATCTTTATCCCATTTCAGATATAATTGTCCAATGAAAACTATTGAAAGATACCACATGCCGACTATGTATTTTTTCCGTATACGGCTCTCTTTTAATACACCGCAGTATGACGTAGCCCTTTGTTGAATGACGTCAGCTTTGTACATAGACTCTTAGCAGCTACGGCTTTGAACGCACCCGTGACTCTATAAGTATGTGCATCGAGGCATGGACATCCTTGGCACTTATCATACATGAAAAGTCTTCAGTGGGATAAATTCGTTACATGGTTTTTAAGGGTAGGATACGGAAATATATGTGGTCAGTAAAAATTTTCGTATCCAGCTCGGTTGTGAAACGTATTTTTTACTGACAACATATATCCCCGTATACTACGTCAAAAACAATGTAGGCCTAACTTATATTATTCCCCCACACTTAGCTGTGAAAGACAATGTTTACCCGTGAACAGATAATTGCCTTTCCATAGGGAAAGACAGCTGGCACGCGCTATGACGCCATATATAGGGATTCAATGACTCAACGTTTTTCCAAGTTCCGTATGTGCATACATTCTACTCGTGGAAGGTCGGAAGAAAAAGAATCAAACATGGATGTGTTGGGTGGAAAAGGAAATATAAACCTTCGTGGTAAGAATCAGAATATCCAATCCTCGGGAAACACTTGAGTTGGAGAAACAGATTCTTACCACTTGGATTGAGATTTCCCTGTCCACTCATCACACCCATGTAAGATTCTATTGTTCTTTAATTTATCTTACGTGTTTGAAATACATTCAGTTCATAGGAAGTTCAAACGTGGTATATTGAGGTAAATGTATAGTTAAGATATTTCATAATAAATATAAATATATATTAATCAATCTCTGCATTTGCAAATTGTAGTTCTTACAGTGTTGCAAATTTCTATTTCAAGATTGTACTATTACCTTTTCCTTTATAAATAGGGAGTCCACCTATTTTACATAAAGTCTTTATAATATGAAATGGAAGTACCTCCTTAATAACTATAAAATTCTGATCAATAATGAGTGAAATATAGAATCGCCTCCAAGAGGTTTAAAGAAATTCCCACATGACAATTTTTCATGAGTTGCAAGTCTGTAAATCACGAGGATTGTACAAACATGCAAGCACGCTAATCCAATACAACAAGTGATTAAGGGTACTGAATTTTGAATCTGTTTTCACTTCATTTAAACCTGACTTGTCAAACTACAAATACGAAGTCAGATACAGTGGAACCTCGCTATAAAGGCCACCTAAAGTGACTGGCTAAAAATCGGTCTGATTAGTGGGTGGTCTCCTAAGCGAGGTGGTCTTTAGGCGGAGGTTCCACTGTACACGTATTTACATGAGAAGAATTCATATTCTTACGCGTGAGACAGTCATCCCCGGTCCATCCAATACAACAAGATTCTTCGTAACCTTCGACCTCTCTGAAGAAAGAAAAACAAATATTAAATATAAACTATTTGACTGCATTTTAATTTACATTTGTTTATTATTTTTGCTCTTTGCTATGTAATGACATTATGGAAATAGCTATAGAAATAAACAGAAAATAAAGCGGAACTTATGCTTTGACATAAATAACCTTCAGTATATCTTATTTTTTACCTTACTCTTTACTTAAGTGCAGATTATGTATGTTCACTGCTTACTCATTTGAATGCTGAACAATTATAGAAATATCGGCAACGACCGACTTGTGTATATTAATTTACAATCCTACGCTCAATGTTAACAGACTGGTTTATGTTTCTGCACAGAACTATCTAGGTTCAATGATTGACATATCTCTAAGTGTCAGTTGAATACTGTTTTAAAAATAACTTTATACACATTTTTAAATTCTCCAGTAGTCTTGACATAGTATAGGTAATGATAACCTTAGTTGATTAAGTCAGGAGGGTCTGCTTTAGGAAAGCCGGTCTTCAAAAATACATTTGCAGCCGTGCAAGCTAAGTTATCCTATCCTTGATCTGGACTCCTCAAGCGGACAAAGAAAACGCTACTACTTTATTTATTGTTTCTTATTAATAAACAAAAATGAGTTGTAAATGAATTTAAGTACATGTACTGATTTCTTCTGATCATATTTATTCCTTTATTCCGCATTCAATTCACTCACCTGTGAATGTTACAGGTTTCATTCTGGCGAGCTTTGACAAATTCAAACATATCCATTAAACTGAGATCTTCGGCTCCTGTAACTGTCCATTGCGAGTACGACGCATTGGTAATTATATCATTACAGGATACTGTGTCGTTTATGGTTTTCCGGGATAAAATTCTACATCTATTGCTAAAAAATAAAATAAATACAACATGTTTTTAAAGCGGCTATATCAATCTTAATTCAAATTTCTATCTCTTTCGACACATCATTGGTTGCTTCTGTTATAAAATTATGATATTTTCTTTTCTTCGGGCAAGCATGGTTATCTTCCACGACATATTGACAAAAATGCTCGCTTAATGTCATGGTACCTTGAAATAATATTTCCAACCATGGTGTGTTGATTGAAGCTAACCAGATATATCCATCTTCACATTCAATTTTCTACACTTGAACACAAAAATTGTAAATGTTTTACCGTCTGAAATTAGAATAAAATACTGGATGAAATCAATTTATTTAAAAGACAATTCCTGTGTAGAACTCTACAGTCATAGTTTTTACAGTTTATACCGACTACCTACCATCCGGGCCTAGTTGAAAACGCGTGGTTTTTTTTTGGGGGGGGGGGGGTTCCCCCTTAAATTTCTGAAATGTTGAGAACAGTCATTTTATTTGTCTTCTCGTTTTTGGTCCGTAGTTTTTTCACATGTGTCGAAATGTGTGCATGAAAAAAATTGTCGTTAAATGATTCATCTTTATCACTTTCTGTGAACCCTTACGCGATCGAAAAGTGTTGTTCCGGTTTGCTTGACATAGAACTCTAAACACTCGGGGTTTAGAGTATTGTAGTTGATATTTACATTAACTTTAAACTTTTGTCTTGTCCGTTCTTGTTGTTGTGTTGTTGTTTAACGTCCCACTCAAGAATATTTCACTC
>JACSZP010003271.1:0-12248 GCA_016161895.1 Pinna nobilis | reverse complement strand
TTCTTTTGATTCAGAAAACATTCCAAATTGTGGATACTCAGACGCAATTGCTGTAGGGGAAAAAGATTGCAGCTTTACTAAGATAGATGATGGCACCACAATTGAGGACGAACCTGCTGACTTTATTGAGGCCAGAACCTTCGATACGAGAGAAACCATTTCGGATTGCTATTCAGAAGGAATCTAAAGTTATTGCATCTAACACATTATTTCTTATTAATAAAGCATGTACTTCTCATTTCATCTGTTCCAAGCCGATGAGGACACAACCAAGACTTGACTCATTATGACAACTTTCTCCGAAATGACACTACATGTATATTCCTGATGGGATACATAAATATATAATTTATGATGAATTCCCTTTGAGGAGCGTCGACAGGGGAGATATTATTTAGGATTTTTTTTAAAGAATCATCATGCAAGGAACGTGTTTTTTTATTTATTCTTGATTGTAAAGGAAACAACCGATAAGTTTTAATGCAGGGAATCTGGGTTATCGTATTTGCTAACAATTAAATATAAGATAAAAGTGATAAAGCTGCTCTCTTACCCAATATGACCTTATCGGATTACAAAGCGAGAGAAATCGGATTTTAATAATTGTCTCAGGGTTCGTAGAATGCCGGACACATTAAAGACCCCCCATGTCCCTCCTCTACGGCTTTAAGTGCCCAGTATAAGCACAATTTGTCGCCTTTCATGACAATACTATATATATGAAAGATTATTGAGTGGGACGTTAAAAACAATACAGAAGCCTTAGAAGGGACACCACTACATACACTAAAAGGGAAAAATTATTCGAAATTTAACATTGTTCTTTTAATCTATTTCATCTTATTGGTATTGATTTGAAACACTAGAACCCGTTTCTCAAGTTTGTTTTTTTTGTTTTGTTTTACAGGTGAAAAGATACTTTATGTAAATAAAATTCCTGAAGTTTTAATATGTCGGATTTCAAATATGTGTACACGGAATTCAGAACTAGATATCAGTTCATTTAGGAAATCATGTCTTATGGGCAGCACTTGTCATTCTCCAGGACGATGGTCAGTACTGATAATTCCCCTATGCAATTAGTCAGCACTTGTCATCCCTATAAAGATCAGTAATGGTCGCTCGCCTTTATAAAGGTCATAACCGGTTTATCGCCTGGATTATTGTCAGTACTAAATACTCATCTCTATAATGGTCAGTACTGGTCACTCACCTACAGAAATGATCACCACTTGTCATCCCAAACATAGTCACTACTCGTACTCCACTTAAATATGGGTCAGTACAAGTCGTCCATCTTAACAAGGGTAAGAGCTGGTCACTCTCAAGTACGTTAGTCTATACCGGTCATTCACCTATACCAATGGTCAGTACCGATAACCTTTATAATGGTCATGCCGGCCATAAACAAGTACAGTGGTTGCCACGGATCTGTATAATGATTAGTACATGTCATTCAGCTATAATAGACAGTACCACTCACTAACCAGTACAATGATAAGAACTGGTTAATTACCTGTATACTGACCACAATGGTCACTCGACTGTGCATTAGTTATTGCTGGTTACTCTCTTGTAAAATGGTTAATGCTGGTCACACGTTTATAATTGTCAGTACTGATTATGCTCCCGTAATGGTCATAATTAAACAATGGTCAGTACTGACCTCTTGCCTGTATTATGACCACCAAAATCGTATACGAATTCCTAGTAAGGAACTTGATACCAATTCCCAGCTCACCAAACAAATGTTCAATACTGGTCACAACCTTTCAAAGCTAGGTACTGGTCACTAACTAGTGCACTGGTACCTTCTTGCCACTCGCCTATTTAATGATTCCGGACTCTCGTCTATGTAGAGTTTAGTACTGTAAACCTCTCTTATAATGGCCACTGCCTGTCAATCGCTTGAGTAATGGTCATGACTATTCACTTGGCTGAATAGCCAATACCGGTCGCTCACCTATTTGATGTTCAATGCGAATCACTTGTTTAAATTAGTGTAAGTACTGTTCAATCACTAGTTTAATTGTCTTTCCTGGTCGCTTACCTACAAAATGGTCAGTGCTGGTCACTAAGCAGTGCCATTATAAGTACTTGCTAACTCGCCTGTAAAATGGTCAAACTGGTCAATCACATACAAAGTGAGTGCTAGTGGCTCATTCGTTAAAATGATCAGTGCTTGCCACCTCCACTATAATCGTCATAATTGGTCGCTAGCACAAATAATGATCAGCAATGACCATTCAACTAAACAAATTGTCAGCACTTTTAATCTCGATAATAGTCAATACTGGTAACTTTTCTGTATAAGGAACAATACTGGAAATTTACCTATATAATGGTCAGTTATAGTCACTTATCTCTATAATGATCAGTACTGGTCGCTCATTAGAATAATGGACGCACTGGTCAATCATTTATACAGATAGTCAGTACTATACAGGCGATTGACCAGTACTGATCATTACATAGATGAATTACTTATACGGTATCGCGCACTGACACGGAGTTCCTTAAACAAAACTCCGATCTGTAACCGAATTGCAAGTCTCGTATATGGACCTCGGACCCACGCCCAACAGCAGCTTACCTCAACATTCTATGGGGAAGCTACTTCGCTCGGTCGAGATCTGCAGGGCAGTTCGTGCCGAACACGGGCCAACCACAACTTTACACGGGAAGGCTACTTAGTTCGGCCCAGAGCTTCCGGGTGGTCAACACCATTGGTCTACCAAAACTTCGCACGAGAAAACAACCTCGATCGGTCGAGTTCTGTGATGCTGTTCTCACCATCGTCCTACCACATCTTCGCAAGTGATTGCTACCTGGCTCAGTGGAGAACTAGCGACCGCCAAACACGCCCTGGGACATGGAGTTCCTAAAATGAAACCCGGATTTTGTACCGAAAATCGAGTTCCGTTTACAGAACTGGAAACCGGTATCAACGACCATTAACTGTGATCATTTTACAGGCGACTGACTAGTACTGATTATTGGATAGAAGACCAATACTTACGACTATACAAGCGATCGACCAATACTGGCTATTTTACAGACGATAGACTTGTACTGACCATTTGACATACGAGTGGCTAGTTATAATAGCTATACAGGTTAGCGACCGGTAACTACATTAGAGGTGAATGGTGTGTTCTGACGACAATACATGACCAGCACTAAATATTTAAAGGTGATAAGGTGAGAGGTAAGTTCTATCAATTACAAAAATGAGTGACTAGCACTTACCAATATACTGGTAAGTGACCAGTATTTACAAATGAACTTGTGAGTGACCGGTATCGGCCATTTTAGGGGACTATACTTGCTGACCGTTTGTGTAGGAGAGTTGCCAATACAGACCAATAAACTGATGAAAGACCGGTACTCACCGTTATACATGCGTGTGACAAATATTTACGAGGACTGACCAGTATAGGGGAGGCGACAAGTACTAACCTTTATGACAGACGAGTGATTAGTAATTACAATTGTAACGTTTTGTGACCACTAATGAAAACTATATAGGTGAGAGACTAGTACTGACCACTATACAGACGAGTGACCAGTACTGACAATTTGGATATGTGAGTGGACAGTACTGACTATCATACTGTTGAGTGACCAGTTCTGACCATTGAAAAGATGAGTTTCGTCAACGGATTTCGGGACAGACTTCAGTTCCCGAAGAGAGCTGCAAT
Organism: Pinna nobilis; assembly: GCA_016161895.1. Taxonomy (NCBI): domain Eukaryota; kingdom Metazoa; phylum Mollusca; class Bivalvia; order Pterioida; family Pinnidae; genus Pinna; species Pinna nobilis. The sequence continues at coordinate 8,547 of JACSZP010003271.1, read as the reverse complement.
CTTATTGTTTCGATAAATGCTTTTTGCTTTTGAGTAAAAATTCTTGAAATGTGTGTATGAAGGAATCACTTACAAACTGTGGGAGGTTGGAGTTGATCTCGAGTTCTGAACTGATACCAGTTTCGATGTTCGTTAAGGAATCCATCCGTATAATGGAAAGTACCGAGCATTCACCATTCTGATGGCAATCACTCTACAACAATCGATACATTTGATCTAGCAACACTGACTATGGATTATATGGACCGTATTAGTTGTTTTACGCCTAAGTAAACCACTTTCATTACCACAATATAGCCATCCCTTTATCTCTCGTATCGCTCACTGCGTTATGATCAATCTAATATGTAATGTGGCACTTAAAATTGCACAACACATGCCTCAACATCTCCGTTTTTGTGTACAAGTAGCCACTGCTTTAGACATGAACCTTGTCTCTGTGTTCGTGGTGGATCATCTTATGGACAGGTTATGATATTTAATGCATAGCAACAATTGTTTCCTAACCGTTATGGCACATACTGGTCATAATGAGTGCTGATAACATAGTGTGTCGTCTCCAGAGCCACCCGTTATCTGTTATGGAGAAGCTAAGACATACGTCTTTATATTTACGTGACATGCGTGCGTCCTCTTCTGGGCAGCCAGCATATCTCCCTATTGCACAAATAGCCCAATTAAACGAATATAGTCTTAAATATAGCATAATGCTGAGCAGCTACAAGCTGTTGCGAATGTCCCTGCATTATCAAATCAACAAGCCTGCCCTTATAGTTCGCACTCTTTCCAAACCGTTATCTTTGATAAAGAAATATATGTTAGCATTGATTAGTTTAGAAAGTCCTGAGTAAGGATTTCAACATTTCTTCATGAACTATAGATCATGTGATTGTTTAGATATGTACAGTTCTGGTCATGATCGGATGAAAATCGATGGTCTTGGACCCCTAGAGCTGTTTTTGCCCTATTTCCATTTCTCGGTCATGGATTATTGAACATGAACAGATATTTTGTTATGCGAATACAAAATTGCATTTGACAGGTAACCAACCTGAAATATATTATCCGGTTGGGAAATAGAGGGCCAAAGCATTTGCACATTTTTCGATTTTCTCGGTCATGGATGAATGAACATGATTTTGTGTCATATTTATCTCAAGTTTATGTGAAATACATCGTCAATATACAGAATTCTATATCTGAAGGATTCGGAGATATCAGGGATCAGAGTGAAAACTCCTTTAACTTTATGATATTGTGCATATCATTGGTTTTGGGGCATTTTTCATTGGATCACATTTAACAGAATGATACAGTAAAGGGTTGTTCAGATATGTTCAGATCCGTATAGCCTCAGAAGAGGATCGGTTGAACAATAAGGGTCTCGTACCCAACAAGTTATCTTTGCCCCTAAACATGTTTCGGTCATGGGTGACTAAATATCAACATTTTTTACCATATATAGTACAAGGTAATTTATTGTAGCTCATTACCTTACAGTTCCTGACATTTGCCCTTTTCAAGATAAAAAAGTCAAGTATTGAGGTTTTAAAAGTGCAACGTCAGCATTTCTTTGTCTCGCAATAGCTGCCACATTCGTCCACAGATTCTGCAAAGAACGGGAGATTCACAGACTTCAATCTTAAACCACTGATAAATCGCCGCACACTATTTTGTTTGAAATTTGGTCAAAGTCAATGCCAACGATGTCAAAACATAAAATGTTGTGAAATACATTTATTGACTAAACACATATACATGAAACTTTCTTAAACTAGTATGCCGGATATCTTTCAGACCGTTACACTTTTACAAGATTAGCAGGTTAAAGGTCAAGTTTTTTATTTCTTTCGTGTTAAGACTTGTTCACCAAAATATGATGTATCGACATGAGTCTGGTCATAGGCGCTTAATAATGAACAATACTGTTCATTTCAGTGATTTTGAATATTAGATATTGCTAATGTTTTATAATCAAATATTCCAATCTAAAATCTATGACAAAGAGGAATTCATCTTCGTATGCCAGTGAAGGGCTAAACATTTAACCTTTGGTCTTTCAACCTTTGGGCATTTTTGGTTTCTTAAATTAAAGACAGGTATTGTAGCACAGGCCTGGTCTGAGAAGACCATCTGCCTCGATATAAAGTTCCTTCTAAAAAAGAAATAAAGAGAATCACAGAAGACTTTATTTAAAAAGTTTATTTTACATTAAGTACCAATGGGAAATAACAAAAACTTTATCAAAAATTAAAAACGTGCAATAAACAAAAACAAATCATTTATTCCGTCTAACAAAAGACACAGGTAAAGCACACAAAAACTTGCGTTATATGACTTTTCAGAATATATTTATACGTGCAAGTACCTGTAATTTCATAAATTATGCAATCACTTGAAACAGCAATAATTTTTGTGAACCATCCAACTACATTTAATTGATTGTTTGAAGACAGAGTATGTTTATTTAAGTTTATTCTCCAAATACCTCTTTGATGCAAAATTAAGAAGTGCCAAAATTAATGAATAATCAAAGTCCGAAAATATTGCAAGTGTAGAATAACAACATTTTTAACTTAGGAAACTGCAAATATCTAACGGGACGGTACTTGGTATCCGGAAAGAGTCAGCTTTCCCTGTTTGCATACCTCTGAGGCCGCATACCCTTCAAGTTCAGTAAAATATATTTCGGTTGAAAAAATGACGGGCATTTGATCAAACTAGCAGAAGTTACTTACGGCAAAATGGTCAAGAATATAATCAATCATTCTAAAAAAGTTATATTCCATGTTGAATTACGAGTTCACCGTATCGACCACAAAACGTCCGTGAGGATTCGGTCGTTCAACAATGTATCTCTGATAAGGCATTTTGATTTAAGTCTTATAGATTATAAATCTGAGATATGTTTGCATCATGAGAGGTTAATTTTAGTTCATAAATTAAGCCAAAGGCTCATTGCGTGTAAACGGTCACCTGAGCAAACATGGTTAAAGATACAATATGCCTATGGGGAGCCTTGAGAAATATTGCCCCATTTCTTAAAATACATACATCAGAGAGTTATAAATTAAGAAGTTTCTATGAAACAAAGTTTGAAATAGAGCAGTTCAGAACAAAATTGAACCAATTGGGGTTTTCACAGTCAAATTCTGATTATCATCGAACGCACGACGTACTATCTGCTCGATTTTGTCTGCCGCCCGAGGTTACGCGCGGACAATCTGGCCTCTCGGAATTCCTATTTCCCGGATTGAATATTCAAGGATTAAAACTATTCCCAGTTTGTTGCAATAAATACACTGGCCTGGTGGCATAACTTGTTGCACTTTGGAAGTTCGAAACAAATGAACGAAATGTTAGATTAAGGCATATTTTATTACTTTCTCAAGTCCCAGGTATTTCCTTTTCAAAACGAGATAAAAGGAAAAGTTCGGATCAAGAAAACAATTATAGATTCAGGGGTGTCTAAAACTTTCTCAAGTCCCAGGTATTTCCTTTTCAAAACGAAATAAAAGGAAATGTTCGGATCAAGAAAACAATTATAGATTTAGGAATGTCTAAAACTTTCTCAAGTCCCAGGCATTTCCTTTTCAAAACGAAATAAAAGGAAAAGTTTGGATCAAGAAATACAATTATAGATTCAGGGGTGTCTAAAACTTTCTCAAGTCCCAGGTATTTCCTTTTCAAAACGAAATAAAAGGAAAAGTTTGGATCAAGAAAACAATTATAGATTCAGGGGTGTCTAAAACTTTCTCAAGTCCCAGGTATTTCCTTTTCAACTTAACTTAAAAAGGTTATTTCTTTTCGTAATGAAATAAAAGGAAAGGTTTGAAACAAAACAAAAATAAAACAATCTGTTTAGATTAAGACGTCTTATAACTTTCTAAACTCCCGTGTTATTCCTTTCCGAAATGAAACAAAAGAAAAGGTTTATTTCATGAAAACAATCTGTTTAGATAAAGACATGTCAAATGACTTCTCGCTTCCAAGGTGATTCTTTTGCAAATAAAATAACAGAAAAGGTTTGAAACAAATATACAATACATGTATACGATCAAGACATATCTTTTACCTCCTCAAGTTTCTTGTGATTCCTTTTCGAAATAAAAACAGGGAGGTTTGAAACAAGAGCATAATTTGTTTAGATTAAAATATGATGAACAAATTTTTTCAAGTCCCAGGTATTTCCTTTTCAAAACGAAATAAAAGGAAAACTTTTGATCAAGAAAACAATTATAGATTCAGGGGTTTTTAAAACTTTCTCAAGTCCCAGGTATTCCCTTTTCAAAACGAAATTAAAAGGAAAAGTTCGGATCAAGAAAACAATTACAGATTCAGGGGTGTCAAAAACTTTCTCAAGTCCAAGGTATTTCCTTTTCAAAATGAAATAAAAGGAAAAGTTCGGATCAAGAAAACAATTATAGATTCAGGGGTGTCTAAAACTTTCTCAAGTCCCAGGTATTTCCTTTTCAAAACGAAATAAAAGGAAAAGTTTGGATCAAGAAAACAATTATAGATTCAGGGTTATCTAAAACTTTTTCAAATCCAAGGTATTTCCTTTTCAAAACGAAATAAAAGGAAAAGTTCGGATCAAGAAAAACAATTACACATTCATGGGTGTCGAAAACTTTCTCAAGTGCATGGAAAACAATTGTAGATTCAGAGGTTTTTAAAACTTTTTCAAGTCCCAGGTATTCCCTTTTCAAAACGAAATAAAAGGAAAAGTTGGGATCAAGAAATCAATTATAGATTCAGGGTTGTCAAAAACTTTCTCAAGTCCAAGGTTTTTCCTTTTCAAAACGAAATAAAAGGAAAAGTTCGGATCAAGAAAAACAATTATAGATTCAGGGGTGTCTAAAACTTTCTCAAGTCCCAGGTATTTCCTTTTCAAAACGAAATAAAAGGAAAAGTTCGGATCAAGAAAACAATTATAGATTCAGGGGTGTCTAAAACTTTCTCAAGTCCCAGGTATTTCCTTTTCAAAACGAAATAAAAGGAAAAGTTCGGATCAAGAAAGCAAATATAGATTCAGGGGTGTCTAAAACTTTCTCAAGTCCAAGGTATTTCCTTTTCAAAACGAAATAAAAGGAAAAGTTCGGATCAAGAAAAACAATTACACATTCATGGGTGTCGAAAATTTTCTCTAGTCCCAGGTATTTCCTTTTCAAAACAAAATAAAAGGAAATACCTTGGATCAACAAAACAGTTATAGATTCAGGGGTGTCTAACACTTTCTCAAGTCCCAGGTATTCTCTTTTCAAAACGAAATAAAAGGAAAATTTCTGATCAAGAAATCAATTATAGATTCAGGGTTGTCGAAAACTTTCTCTCAAGTCCAAGGTATTTCCTTTTCAAAACGAAATAAAAGGAAAAGTTCGGATAAAGAAAAACAATTACACATTCATTGGTTTCGAACACTTTCTCAAGTCCCAGGTATTTCCTTTTCAAAACGAAATAAAAGGAAAATTTCGGATCAACAAAACAGCTATAGATTCAGGGGTTTCTAAAACTTTCTCAAGTCCCTGGTATTTCCTTTTCAAAACGAAATAAAAGGAAAATTTCGGATCAAAAAGGACAAATATAGATTCAGGGGTGTCTAAAGCTTTTCCAAGTCCCAGGTATCTCCTTTTCAAAACGAAATTAAAGGAAAAGTTCGGATCAAGAAAACAATTACAGATTCAGGGGTGTCAAAAACTTTCTCAAGTCCAAGGTATTTCCTTTTCAAAACGAAATAAAAGGAAAAGTTCGGATCAAGAAAACAATTATAGATTCAGGGGTGTCTAAAACTTTCTCAAGTCCCAGGTATTTCCTTTTCAAAACGAAATATAAGGAAAAGTTCGGATCAAGAAAACAATTATAGATTCAGGGGTGTCTAAAACTTTCTCAAGTCCCAGGTATTTCCTTTTCAAAACGAAATATTAGGAAAAGTTTGGATCAAGTAAACAATTATGGATTAAGGGGTGTCTAAAACTTTCTCAAGTTTCAGGTGTTTCGTTGTCGAAATGAAATAAAAGGAAAAGTTTTAATAAAGAAAACGTTTTTTTTTTAGATCAAGGTACGTCAAATATCTTTTTCAAGTACCGGGTGATTCCTATTCAATATAAAATAAAAGGAAAGGTTTTGAAAAAAATGCAATGTAATATTAAGACACTTCTGATAACTTTATCAAGTCCAAGGTAATTCCTTTTCGAATCGAAATAAAGGAAAGGTTTGAAACTAGAAAATAAGTTTAGGTTAGGATATGTCTAATAATTTTTTTCTCAGGTTTGCATCAAGATATCGATTTTAGATATTGACATCTGTAATTATCTTCTAATAACTTTCTGAATTCCAAGGTTTTTCCTCTTCAAAATGAAATAAAAGGAATGGTTTGAAACATGAAAATAATTAGTTTAAATTAAGAAATGTTATTAACTTTCTCAAGATCAAGGTATTTATTATCAAAATTCAATTAAAAGAAATATTTGAAACAAGGAACCAATTTGTTTAGATGAAGACATGTCTAGTAAATCTCCAATGTCCAAAGTAGTTCCTTTTAAGAATGAAGTAAAAGAAAAGTTTTGAAACAAGAATACGATTTTAGATTAAGACGTCTGTAAAAACGTTTTTCAGTCCCAGGTGATTCCTTTTCGCAATTAACAAAGAAGAATGGTTTGAATGAAGAAAACTATTTCAGATTCAGAAATTTGTAAGTACTTTCTTAAGTCCCTGGTTAATATTTTTCGAAATGAAATAAAATGAAAACTTTGAAACAAGAAAACAAGTTCTTTAGATTTAGATATGTCTAATAACATTTTTAACTCTTAGATGATTCCTTTTCAAAATGAAACAAAAGGAAATGTTTGTATTCAAGAATTATTATAGATTAATTGATTTAGATTAAGACATGTCTGATAACTTTCTCAAGTCCAAGTGATTCATTTCCGAAAGGAAACAAAAGGAAATGTTTTGAACAAGATGACAATTTGTTTTGATTAAGATATGTCTAATAACTGTCTCAAGTCCCGGTTGATGCTTTTTTAAAATCAAATAAGATAAGATGTGAAAAAAAAAATCAATGTTACATTAGAACATGTGTAACAGCTTTCTGAAGATTCAGGTTATTCGTTTTCGTAATGAAATAAAAGGAAAGGTTTGAAACACACGAATAAAAACCAATCTGTTTAGATTAAGACATGTCTAAAAACTTTCTGAACTCCCATGGTATTCCTTTTCGAAATTAAATAAATGGAAAGGTTTGTTTAATGAAAACAATCTGTTTAGATTAAGACATTTGTGATATCTCTATCAAGTCCCAGATGATTAAAAACTATAAGGAAAGGTTTGAAACTAAAAAACGATTCGTTTAGATTATGACATGTCTTATATTTTCTCAAGTCCAAGGTGATTTCTTTTCGAAATGAAATAAAACGAAAAGTTTTAATCAAGAAAACAAATTGTGTAGATCAATACATGTCTAATAACTTTATCGGATATCAGGTGATTCCTTTTCAAAATGAAATGAAAGGAATGGTTTGAAACAAGAATGGATTTTTATACAGAAAATAAGTTTAAGTTAGGATATGTCTAATATTTTTTTCACTGGTTTGTTTCAAGCTATCAATTTTAGATTTTAAGATGTGTAATTATTTCCCGCTAACGTTTTGTATTCCCAAATTATTCTTCCTCAAAATGAAATAAAAGGAATGGTTCGAAACAATAAAATAATGAATTTAAATTAAGAAATGCTTAATAACTTTCTCAAGATCCAGGTATTCATTTTCAAAATTGAAATTAAAACAAATGTTTGAAACAAGAAAACAATATGTTTAGATCAAGACATGTCTAATAAATCTCCAAAGTCCAAGGTCGTTCTTTTTCAGAATAAGGTAAAATAAAAGGTTTGAAACAAGAATACAAAATTAGATTAAGACGTCTGCATTAACGTTCTACAGTCCCAGGTGATTTCCTTCGAAATGAAATAAAAGGAAAGGCTTGAAACATGAAAATCATATAGTTATGTCTGAAGTCCCAAATATTCAAAGCCAAATATCTAAACAAAATTTTCATTTTCATTGTATGATTACATAATTGAAGAGAATGACGCGTGCATATTCCAGTAGCAATTTTAATTCTAGAAGAAACATTACTGAATGATTTATTCTTTCTTATTTGCCCAATTCAGAAAATATTTATTAGAAACTTCTTTATTTAAATGTGTCTGCTGTATCTGTTTGACAACAGTGAACAGGGCTCCTTATTGGTATATTGTGCCTTTAACCATATTTTCTCAGCTGACTGTTTAGGCGCAATGAGCCTCTTGCTTAAAATATAAAATGAAATATAACCTTGTATGAAGATGCAAACATATCAAGGATCGATTGACTATTAGACTTAAATCATAATTCTACTTCAAAAACTTTACCTTCAGTATAAAACATCACATCTAAAACTAGATAGTCGATCTTGTGTATCATTGTCACACACTATTAGTATAAGATAGAGTTCAGTTACACAAATTGAAAGTTGGAAAAGGGAAGCTTTCAAAATTACAGAACATTAAAC
>JACSZP010003263.1:0-15602 GCA_016161895.1 Pinna nobilis | reverse complement strand
TATTTGACCTTGCGACCTTGACCTAGAACTTTGACCTTGTGATAGTTGTTTGGTTAAGAGGTTCTTAAAATCTGAATTTGTAGAGAAAATTTTTCCGTCGGGAGAGGGGGTAGATATTTCATCCTGTTTGTACTGCACTAGTTATGAGTACTTTTATATCTATATACTTTACATTGTGTCCCAACAGATGATCCAGGCTCTAAAGTCCATGTTCAGTGGGAGGATGGTATCTTGATGGCCAGTATATCTACAGAGGAGGATTTCTACTTTGTAGAGGTAAGATTGTGTCTAATACAGGAACAAAAAATAAAACAAAACCAAAAGATAGCATTTTAGATCACAGGGCGTGAAACTTACCTTTTAATGTATTAGTCTGGCGGAGAAGTTGTTTATGAGATCTACTAGTCTGTAAGAACATAAGTTAGCTTGCAAAAGATTCTGAAGAGGATTTAACCCACAACTTTATGTTCTAAAGATAAGCTCACTACCTGCAAGGAAGCTATGACAGTTGTAATTTATCGTCATTCAATTTTTCAGCCATCTTGGAGACATCTGGAGCCATCAGAAAACCATTCTATGATTGCCTACAAGAAGTCAGACTTAAAATGGAGTCCTGAAGACTTTGTGGAAGGGGTCAGGTAAGTCAGAGGAAATGAAGATAAGGAGCAAATGTGACTGATCGTAAAAATGATATGTACAGTAAAACGTCGATATGTTAAAGTTCAAGGGACCGTTTGTAAAAGTTTGAGACACCGGGACTGCGGTTTATAGAGGACCCCAACTGGTCTATGGTCATAAGTGCCAAGCTTAGGTCAAATTTATAGCCCTTTACTGGCATACAGTGACGTCTCCACAAAAGTGAAAGATTCTCAAGTGAGATTTTAAATACAGTAATAGTACAGCCAACTACCTAATCAAGTTGTAAGGAACCATCTATTCAGTTTCATGTCTTTGCGCTATCTAATGAAATGTCATTTTTATTTTCAGACAAAAATGGTGCGGTGTGGGCGACAGAGATAGGTCCAAGTTAAAAGTTGATGAATCTTTTGATGAAAACTTGCGGCTTTATCCAGTTCGTGACAGTCACATGGGTTTGTTATTTCTTTTGGTTTATGGCATTGATGAATGTACAGAACCAGTCTTGGCTCCTCAGTCACATATACAATAGAACACTCTTATATTTAACCCTGATATCTTGAAATCCTGCTTAAGTTCCAATTATTTCAATTTCTCAGCTAATTTAATACTTATTTAAACCTATTATTTTGAAAACCTTGCTTATTTGAATGAAAAAACTAATTCTCCTTTTGGCTTCAATATATCTTGGGTTTGACTGTACTTCTGAATTAGTTTCCATTTCGTTTTATCACAGGTCATGACAGAAAAAAGAGGCAAACCCAAATGTCTTATGTGGGAGACCATACAATTTGCCGAATTGTTGCCGTGGCGGACTATTACTTTTATGAGAATGTTGGTAGGAATAATAAGGGAAGGACTGGGGAATACCTGGTGAGTATTTATAGATTAAAACAAACAAAAGTGTGGTATGTGGACTGTGTATGCAAATAAGCTTCATAACTGTGGACGCCGATAATCCATTTGTGTCATGTTCCATGAGAAATACATGTATGCTTGGAACCGAGTTTTCATGCTGTACTGGCAATTATATATGCTTGTATAACCAAAATGTCCAAATGAATGAGGCTATTCCCTACATTGTTTTGCATGACTGCGGATGATTTTACTTTCTATTTGCCTATACATGTACCATTAAATTCACTTTTAGTATCAGTTATGATTTATTCAATCAAAATTTTTGTCTTTGGTCCATCTGTCATCCATTGTCATTCTTAAACAATCCCTCCGATCACTATTTGTTAGAAAGTATTGTATTAGCGTATTGTTGTTTAACATCTGACTCAAGAATCTTTCACTTATATGTAGTCATCACTGTTTACCAGTGAGGGGCGACAAATTTAGCCTATGCTCGGCACTTATGGCCGTAGAGCAGGGGGGGGGGGTCTTTAACATGCCAACACCTACTATGACATGGGACCTCAGTTTTTACTGTCTCATTCATAAGACAGAGACAGGCAACCCCAGTGTGGCTAGGATTGGTGTGATGTTATTTTGTGACATCATTGTTTATTTTACACTTTTTTACCTTGATACTTTATCTAGCTGTTCAAATAAATTACACAATTGGATGAATTTTTTTCTAGCTTTTCAAATAAACTACACAATTGGATTACAAATACACAAGGTCATAGTGTGCAGGGAAGTGGTTAAATGTGAATATTAAAAAGTCTCCAGGACAAGGGGTATACACATGTTCAATAATTGAATTGTTTTATGTATTCCTTTCAGATTGGAATGATTGGCCGTATAAACCAGATCTACAAAAGTACAATATGGCCGGATGACAATTCTGATATCAGGAATCTTGGATTTGAAATAGCTGAAGTAAGAACTGTTTGTATTCGATTTTTTCTGCATATAAAATGATATCACAGCAGAATCTGTCTTGAGAGACCAGCACTTGTGAGAGTCCACTTATAAATGTTTTTTAAGTAACCATATAGAAAACATCTGTCATGAGATACACCTGTCTTGAGAAACTTCATTTGCATGGCAGAAGCGGCAGCCTCTCGAGACAAGTTCCACTATATAAGAAGCATTGTCACAATTGATGTGTTTAATTGATAACGTCCCAGTGAAGAGTCTTTCACTCATATGGAGTTAAATAGAATCTTTCACTTCTTTGTAAAGGAAGAGGGAAATCTCACCTGAGTGTTAGAATTTTGCAGTCCATATGAAGGCTTGCCTCATTGTGGATGTTGCAAATTTTTTACACAAGGGTCAAGTTTTCTTCTTCCTGTACAAAGTGGTGATTGATTGTTTTTCTCTCAACCCCCAAAAAATATATCTTTTAAATCATAAATAAATGTGCAACACTGTATTCAAGTATCCTTATATTTTAAGTAGGTCAAAAATATGGTTTGCAATGTCAAAGGGTTCAAGACAAACAGTCTGGGGTGCGAGACCAAGTTATCTCAGAAAAAGTAAACAGATGGATAGTTTTTTTCTCCCATCATTCGCAGATTTATCTCCAATTTTCACGGGACAAGATTTACTTATCAACCCCTAGGATGTTGACAAGCTACACACGCTACTCCGGAAGTGTAACGTCACTATTTCCTTGACGTCACACATGGTCGCTTCAAACATAAATTAAACCACGACTATTGAATACAAACATGAAATATAATTTCAAAAGTTGATGACAATTTTAATTTGAATTAAATTTATTTATAAATATGAATTGAATTCATTTAATTATAACCCAATTTGATGAACTATGTTTGTATGTGAAAGCATAAGTATGAAAAATAGGTCATTGATGAGGTCACTTGCACATCTTGACTGTATTCTTATGCCATTCAACTCTAGGTCACTTTTTTTCAGGCAGTAGGAATGTATATGAAATGATGGGAGAAAAATAATCATCTCATCCCTTGAGGGTATGACAGAGGACTCTCAGTCCTCGGGGTAAGATTCTTGAATATCAAACCCAAGGCTTGCCCAGAATCTTACCCCTTGGACAGATATTTCTCTGTCATACCCTCAAAGTAGGGGACGATTCTATTAGTTTCTGATGAGAGAAATGGTGGTAGAGTGCTTCAAATTTAGATCTATGCATGATACTTAGAGCCATTGAGCTTTCTTGAGCTTATTTTACGTGGTGACCTTGACCATGATGCATTAACCCCTAAAAATGATGGACTCTTCCATAAATTAATGATTAAGGTGAATCCAAGTGTGTTTTTAGGGGTAAATGAGTTGAATACTCTAACAAAAAAAAACCTGAATACTGGCTAACTTTTGAATGGTAAGCAATAGGGTGTTCATATTTCACATGTTTATTCACATGACAAGATCTACCTTTCTATATTCATTTATTTTGTACATGTATTTCACATACATGTGTTTTAGGTTTAATTTTACTAATCTGTATCTTATTTACATGCTTTTAGCTGATTATACACGAAGAGTACACAACTTCCCCTTCGCCACACTATAACATGCCAGCCAGAACAAACAACATGGATGAAGTCCTGACGGTAAGTTTTCCAATCAATACTGTCATACTGGCCATTTTTCGACAAATAAAAAAGGAAAACCAAAATGGATCTCACTTTTACTTACCTATACCTACCTATACAATCTAACCTGTTTTAAGCGACCATTAAAGGGAAGGAGCAAAAAGGGTCACATATAACAGGTGGTCTCTTAATTCAGGTGATTTAGATGTGAGATAGCCATTTCGGGAACCATACATTTAGATAACATGTGACAGGTAGTCCTTTAATACAGGGGGTTGCTAAGACAAGTTAGTCTCGCTTCATACATGCATATCATAGAATTTTAATCCTTCATTTATGGACCTTCAGTCTATCCTGCCTTAGTGGCCCACTAAATTATACTGAACTACATGTACCTGCCATATGTGACCAAAATGTACACTTCTTTAATTCTCATGTGCAAATTACCTGACTTAAGAGGTAACCTGTCATATGTGACCATTTATAAATTTTTGTTCCATTGGACAATCTCTTCAAACAGGTTAGATTCTATTACTATATGGACAACACATTATTTCCATGATCCATTTCAGATGTTCGGCCGGGACTGGCAGAAGTTTAGATCATATTGTTTGGCGCATTTGTTCACCTATCAACAGTTTCCAGGGAAACTGGGATTAGCGTACATTGCGTCCTGGAGGTACTCAGACTTAGGCGGCATGTGCTCTGAAAGTAGGTATTATTTTTCGCCTCCCCCCAACCTTTTTACCTCACCATCAAGCTGATAATCACTTCCTGTTATGGTCAGACACCAGTAAATGGTTTCCATAGGGATAATGTAAATATTTCATCAAAGATCCTGTGTTTCTGGCATTCCAATGCACATAAACTATATATCAGTTCGTAGGATGTCACTTCTCCAATTCTTGAATGAATACATAACCAGAGAATGACCCTCTTGGTTTTCCATTGATATGGTGGCAGTCAGTTTTTATTGATGGAGTAGTGAGCCCGGTAACAAATGTACCTGGGAAGAGACCATCGGCCATCTGCAAAAAAAACTGGCAAAATTTCTCCCATTCAGTTTAGGTCCCAGCAATGCTTGAACTTGAGCTGACAAGGTGTAAGAGACTGAGTGGTTTAAAGCGCAATGCTCTATCCATTGAGCCTCGGAGACCTACAGTTGAATTTGTATAATTGATAAAATTCAGATGGTTTACTTAGTGAAGTGATCTAGGAAAGAGGTTTTACTGTAATCTACTTTGAAAATTTTACAGCTGCATGGATGGGCGGTCAAAAAATGGCGGCTAACACTGGCGTCAGCTCATATCAGAATCCTGGCGGAAGTTCAGCACTCACGCTTCAGGCAACTATAACTACAGCTCACGGTGAGTGAACCTAAGGGACCACATTGTGGTGACAATTGTGAATTGTAAAAATTTACTGTTTGTGTATGTGACAATGTTTACATCTACCCCTGGACAGTCTCTTAACCCTTTCAACCCCATATATCTAAATAGTATGCTCTATCTTCTTGTCTTGAACCAGTCCATTACAGTCTACTGTGTAGAAAGGGTCAAAATGGGTTCAGTCACACAAACTTGCACAGTTGATGTATTGACATGCATCAAAATTGAATATAGTATCATATATGGTTCTTAGCCAATATTTTCTATTTGAGCAGAAATGTTACAAATACTTTTATTTCAATGTTTTGAACAATTCATCAAGATAAGCTTGGTCTCTTTGTTTACTCTATTTTTTTTAGGTCACCTGAGCTTTGCTCATGGTGACCTATTGCGATCGCTTTTTTATGTACATTTGTGCTATTTTGATATTTAATCTTTTCTTCATTTCATATGCGGAATATTGACCTGTCCAGAGTTAGGTGAGTCCTTATGATATATTGTTGCTTTTATTCACAGAAATTTCACACAAATGCTACTCTTGACATACAAGTGTGTACTGACCTTGCTCCAAAGTCAAAGGTCATGGTCATTCTCAGATTTGACTTGAAAGGTCATTTTACCCACATCTCCTTCCTGAATTGAGCGACCTGGACCATAATGCACACAAATGACTTTTTTTTGTCATGACAAACAGACGTTACTGACCTTAATCTAAGGTCAAAGGTTAAGGTCTTTCTTGAATTTTTACTTGAAAGCTTATTTTATGCATATCTCCTTCCTGTATTGGGAAACCTAGATTTTGATTTACACAAATTCTACCCCCAATGGAGGAAGGCAACATTTTTGCTGATCTGCTCATCATAAGTTTTGTCTTGGTTATTGTTTGCCTCGGGGAGCATATATCAGTTTACTGATTGCCTTGGTCTAGTGGTTAGCATGTCCGCTTTTTGAATGAGGGGTCCTGGGTTAGAGCCCAAGCTAGGGTATGGTGGGTCATCCCTGTCTTTTGGATGAGACAGTAAAAACCAAGGTCCTGTGTCATAGTAGGTGTTGGCACATTAAAGCGCTGCCCCTGCTCTATGGCCATAAGTGGCAAAATTTGTCACCCTTTTACCTGCACATGGTTACATCTCCATATAAGTGAAAGATTCTTGAGTGGGACGTTAAACTACAATACAATAACAATGATTACTGATTACCTTGTTTCTTATGTAAATGCCTTGTATCCTTAAGTCTGACAGAACAGAACCACCGAAGTAAAGGTGTTTATACCATTTCACACAATAGCCGAGTTTCAAGTTTATCAAGAATACCATTTTTGCTTCATGATTATGAGAAACTTATTCAAGAAATTGTTCTACTTGTTCCACAGAAACATTTCTTAAGAGAGAGTTAAGAGAACACCTGCCATATGTGACCCTCAGGGATTCAAAATTCCGCAAGTCCAAAGTCTGGGACTTGGTTAATTCAGGTTCGGATTTGGCATTTAGAAATACCTGCTCCCTCATCTATATTTATTTCATTTTACTGCATTATTTATAAACAAAATTTAGCATGGACTTTGAAATTTCTTTTGAAATTTGGACTTGCCAAAAATTTACCCTCAAAGTCTTGGCCGAACTTGGGTGGGCTATCTAGAATTTTGAACCCCTTTTCAAGACAGACAAACAGTCCCCATACAGTCTCTATAGATAGTTAGACTGTACGTGTATATCATGACTGGTAGACAACAAAACAATAATAGATAAATTAGGTTTATTGTCTCAAATTGATTCTGATTTGCATATTTCTTAACACAGGACACAACTGGGGCAGTGAGCATGATCCGGACACTGACCAATGTGCTCCGTCCTATGCTGAAGGTGGACGATACATCATGTACCCTACAGCAGTCAGCGGGTACGAGAAAAACCACCAGGTTAGTTAAAATGGTTTTCATTACCCAAGGGATGTCTGAAATACGGTCAACTCTTGTTATAACAACACCACTTTACACAACAGTACAGTCGAGCCTCATTAATCCAGACGCCAGTCATCTGAATGCCTCACCTTCCTGACAAACATTTTTGGGAAAAAAAATTCTAAATTGCATTCGATATTATAGTATACATTTTCAGTAATCAAAACGTTTCTTTTGTCGAACAATTTGTATGGGAACATAAGTGTCCAAAGTTATGAGTCTCAACTTTACTGTTAACTTTGATAATAACGAATGCCTTGAGACTGGTAAAATAACTACATTATACAGTGGAGTTGGTCTATAGCGAAGTCAAAGGGGATTAACTTTTGACTTCGTTATAGACAGCCTTCGTTTTAAGCATCAGAATTTACTGCATAAATAGATAATTAGTAATTCTTTTCAGGGATTTTATTCCTCTTTGTTGTAGCACTGAATTTGCTTTAAGCCGATTCGCTGTAGACCAACTCTACTGTATCAGTATTTTGCTGTTTCATGTTTTACACACATTGAATGTAAACCCAAGGGATTCAAGGATTTTGTTTGTTATTACCAGAAATTTTGGTATTCCTGACTTCGCTATTTTTGAAGTTCACTGTATATAGCTTAGCTTCATTAATCTGGACATTTCACCTTCCAAAACAAAATTCCTCGAAACGAAATTTTAAAATTGCATTGGCCATTAATATGGATGCCTTTCTGTAACCTAGATGCTTCATTTATCAAGACTGGGGCTGTCGTAACCTAGTGGTTAGCATGTTTGCCTTTTGATATTGAGGTCAGGGTTCAAATCTGAGCCATGCTGTGGTCAACTGTCCCTGTCTTTCGGATGAGACAGTAAAAACCAAGGTCCTATGTCAAGAAGGTGCTGACATATTAAAGAACTCTCCCTGCTGCATGGCCATAAGTGCAGAGCATAGGCAAAATTTGTCGCCCTTCACTGGTACATGGTGGTGTCTCCATATAAGAGAAATACTTTTAAGTGGGGCATTAAACAACAATTCAACCAACAGCCGGCTCCAGCAGTCTTTTTTGGCCAGAAATATGAACTTTGCTTGTAAAAATGACTTTTCAAAAACAGGAAAATATGCAGCTTATTTTACATAAGTAAAATATCGCGATGGAACTAACAAAGGCAACAGAATTTTTGACTTTTTGTATATTTCAATAATTAACAAATATTGCATGGCTCTGAGGGTAATATGGGAGTTTATGGACTGGTCAGGCACCCAAAAATATTTATATGGACCGAAGCGAAGCTGAGGTCCATATAGATATTTTTGGGTGACTGACCAGTCCATTAACTCTAATAATGCCTGAAGAGCCATGTAATATTTGTTATATTATACCGAATCTAGCTGAATTATCTGATGTGCATTAAAAACAAAAAACTAAAATTTCAACGGGAAAATGAACAACAAGGGTGTATTCATGTTTAAGCTGCTAGCTGACGTCATTCAACAAAAGCCTACGTCATAAACGCATTGTTGATAATTGACGTCAGCTACAAACATCGGGTTGTAGCGGCTACAACATTGAAAGCGACCCAGTTTTTATCATAACAGAGCTTATGACGACGTCAGAATATAACGTGCCGGGCCAATATACGAAAATATTGACCGGAGCAACTACTAGGTTAAAATAGACACTTAAATAAATGAGGTATAATATTGTATTTTATTATTTCTGCCTTTCAGATTTTCTCACCCTGCAGCAGGTTATACATATACAAAGTGCTCATGAAAAAGGGCTATGACTGCTTCCATAGTAAGTACCATTCGGGGGGAGGGGGGGAACAAATATATATTATCAAAAAAATATATTACATATATGTGAGATTAACAAAATCTTAAATAATGGAAAACTTTCATGTACCACGGGATGACTTGACCCTTTCAACACCACAGACCGAAATGGACTGGTCTAACACAATAGAAAAGAGCATACCATTCTGATACTTGGGGATGAAAGGGTTAAACGTTTGTTGCGGGATTAGTATCTCCAGTGTGTGGTGAGGGAACGTAACTCTATGGCATCTTCCCGCTGAAATGACGTTAGCGAGGGATAGCATATTCTAGCATCATTCTGTCACTGATAGAATAACAGTCCTGCAAAAACGTTATCAGGTAACACGTAATACATGAATGTTTTCCCATTGATTGTCATGTAAGGGGACACTACAAAACCACGGTTAAAGAACATGAATGAGGATTGCGGCAAAATTGACACTCCCCTTCAACATGGTACGAGTCTGGCAAGTACGTGAGAAATTTAAGGCCATGGGCTTGGCATAAATAATGTAGAGAGGCTTGGATCATGTACATTTTGGAAAAATTTTTGGCAATTCAAATGTTCCCAAAGATGAACGATATGTACAATCTGTACAATGTATATGTTAATTTTACATTTAGTTACCAAGGAGACCATGCCTAAAAGATCAAGAATTTTTCAGACTCGATCAAATTTTACCACATATAATATATACAGAATGTTAAACATTATTTAGATTTTTAATATGACTTACTATAAGGGTTTACCTTTTTCCCCTCCCCCCAATAACTAAAATTTTTTACCAAGATATGTCTTGCGTGGAACTTTGATTCTTAGTCGGGAATCTGTAATACTATGTCTTTCTTTCAACCATTTAAATATTACATGTAATCAATAGGTTGGCATGTACATGTAAGTGAAATACAAAATGCTTGATTTGTGCAGTTCTTATTTGTTTTGCTCATTTCTGAAAATGTTCTCTCTTGCTCTCTTTAAATTTTCAGTTTGCATAGTGTTTTTTTTTCAAATTTCGTTTCATCCCTGTGTTGACTTTACCAAGTTTACAGAGCATGTATCAACACAATTTTAGTTACTGCAAATGTTGTGTTTGATTTTTCAAAGATTTTGTTTTACTGAAATTGTACTAGTATTGTTCTCTTCTTCTTCCTTTTTTTGTTTCGCATTTTTTGTTACTTTTTTTATTTGTTTGAGTGCAGTCTTCTTTCCAATGTGACACTATAGATAAACAATTTTATATTGCTATCAGTGACTTTTTTAGGTGTAACTTAGTTTGACTAGATAAACAGATATACTCCAATAGACTTTAAGTCACTCTGCGGACATTTGTGACTAGGAAACAAAATAACTAAATGTCCTGTTGAGCCACTCGGTATTGCCGATATCTTGATCGCAAAAATTTACATGTCAGTAGGATCTAGAGGGTTTTCATTCAGAGAAAGTACAGAAGCAAACTCTCTCGATTATTATAATGTCTAATGTTTGAAGGAAAATACATCCATGTACTTTAATCTTTCTGAATACATGTACATGTATGTATTTAGCGACTTTGCGTCTTTTTATTAACCTACACCCCTTTGATTCCACCTATCCACACCTGAAAGATCTACTAACATGTACATCCTATCTACAGATAGGATCCTCACAAACCTGGTGAATGGTAGCGAATAGTTATTTCAACAATTCTTGGAATGGTATAATTCATAAGATGTTGTTGTCACGCAATGTCATTGACCGTTGACCTAGTGGCCTTTACGTTGGACCTTTACTTACTTTAAGAAAGAGTTTGTTTTCTTATTGTACTTAGGACTCCTACTACTGCTTATTGAACAATTCTTGTGAATCAGTCCCCTTACATTTGCTGATAGGTTTTGTTATCCAAGTATGTGGAAATATTGAACAGATGTGTATAATGTACACTCGTTTTTCCACCTTTGATATGGTCCCTAATCTCCATGGCTTTTTCTTACCATTTTGGTAACGTAGCCTATGGCACTGAAATTGGGGATATTGTGGCATTTGGCAACAAAGTGGGCTTTCTTACATTTCATAAGGACATTTGCACTGCCTATAAATACATGTATCGAAACAGAGTCCTATTTATTACTTTATTGTTTGTTTATGATAGAAATTACAATACCAATCTACCAGTAAACTTGTGCTTTTTTGCAACACATTGTCTGAGTTTCATTTTCATCATCATGATTTGGAACTTTTGCCAGAAAATTGGGAAAAAAAGACATGATTTGCCATTCGGAACATAACCCAATATAGGCTATAAGTTTTGCAGAAAAAAAGCCCCCTGACTGCATTGTAGCTATGCATTCTAATTTTTCTTTCAACTTGCTAAGGGAGTAAGAGCTTATCCATAATCCACTCTTTATTGGCATCCATAGTGACATTTGCCCACGCTCTAATGCTGAGACGTTCTATTTCATACTTACATGTACGATAGTCAGGATGACTTTCTTGTGCATGTGCTGCATTTGTGTCAAGATGGACTATTAATTCATTGACAGCCCATGACCTATGTTTTCTGCCTCAGTGAACACGTTAAAAAGACTTTTATATCAATGTTAAGAAAAATCTACTGAGATGAGCTAATAATTCATTATAAATTTGAAGCTCCCTGAAAAATTTCGCAAAAGCATTTAGTTGCGGCTTTTTTTTCTGCAGCTTTGCATGAATTTTGCATGTGGGGCCACTAGCATGTTTTTTTCGTTGATATTTTTTTCCAAAATTTTCCCAGTGGTTGTTGTTGTTTTTTTTTGCGTTAATGATTAATGTTGTGTTTTTCTTCTAGGCATTAAAGGTAAGTTTTTTACCTGATATAGACTGCAGTTTTGAACTACAGCTTGTGTATAATGGACTCTCACACTGCCCTCTCACCTTTTCTTCTTCATAATGAGGTCACATGACCTCAAATGTCACCTACATGAGTAAAGTCCCTTAATAGTTGAATTGTTGTTTAACATCCCATTCAAGAATCTTGCACTTATATAGAGACATCGGGAATGCCGGTGCAGTGTGGCAAATTTTGCCAATGCGCGAGCACCTAAGGATATTGAGTAGTGGGGCTCTTTACCATGCCGACACCCACTGTTGCATGGGACCTTGATGCAGCGTAGCACAGATTCGAACCCACAACCTCATGCTCAGAAGATAATGTAATGTAATGCTTTATTTCTTTAACGAGGATTGCCGACAGCTCGAAAGCTAAACTTGGCTCTCCTCAGAAGATCAAAAGATGAACAAGCTAACTACTAATCGATGACAGCCCTTGAAATAGAGTTGATATAAGTTAATATAACTGAAAGATTCTTGAGTGGAATGTTAAACAACAATACAATAACAACAAATTTGTCCTAATTAAGTGGCATTTAATAGCAAGAAAACATATTTCAAAAGGACTAGATTATTTGAAATAAGCTGAATTCAAGTTTTCAATACTTTTTTCATTGATTTTGTATTTTTTTTTTAAAAACAAATGATGATAAAAAAACGGATTCTACCCATGTTTGTGGCAATAAAACAAGGGTTGGCTGCCATACATATTTAATCTCATCAGGTTTCTGAGAGTTTGCTCAAATTCTGTACAATATCTTTTTTTTTTTCATTTGGAAAAAAGCTTATTGCATTTTTTACACTTCATTACTTATGGCTTCCATCCCATGTTTGTGCATCTTGACCTTTAGAGCTCTGTCCTCAATCTGTCCACACCAACATATATATGTACCAGTAATACAAACCTAGTGATTTCTGATTTGAGTAAACTTTATGACAGGTATGATATTAAAAATACTGAGATGACTTCCGTGTGAATTTTTTGTTCCCTTAAAAATAAATTTATTTTTTTTATTTATTAAGGTTTGTTTAAAAAATGTTCTAAAACAGAGTTCTTATATTTAAAAATACAGTAGAATGACAGATCCATGAAATAAAAAAGTGACAACAATGAATTAGCCATTCTTCGAGGGATGGAAGTTATGGAAGTGTGTGTGCCATATTTCATGGATGGAAGGGGGGTCCCAATTTAAGTTCAGTTGCAAGAATATTGTTCTTATGGTTACAAAGCTTCCCACGGATAATTCACTAGGTATATCCATTCATTCCTCAGTAAGAAACTGCAAATTTTTGGAAAAAAAAGGAAAAGCCATGAATACTTGTATTTGTTGTAAAATAAATATAAGAAAATGAAAATATAAGAAAATAATATCAACCCAAATGCAATCATATTATTCTTAGTGTTGCTCCTTTTTGGGCATTCCCCAGATAAATTATTCCTTGCCACTTTCAGTGTTACAGTATTTCTGCAACAAGCACAGAGGTTGATAAAAGCTCACTTTTATACAATTAAAACACTCTGCCCCTAAAAATCTACCTGTTTTGCTCAACTCCTCTCAAAATTTCATGCTAGTGTACTCAGACAATATTTTTATGATATCTATAAACATCTCAAAGCTGATGATATATTATCAGTAAGAAAATAACCATGTCATTACTTCCATTAGAGTATTCCTAATATCACATTGTATTTATTTCAATTTCACAAGAAAGTTAAACCGGTCATCACTGTAGTAAGCTTAAAATGCAATAAATAGTACAATACTGACCACTGTCCTTGAATGACCACCTTCGAATTCCTTGAGACAGATACAGTGTTCTTTGAAGGCAGGTCCTACTGTACTATGCAGGATTATTACAACTTTTGATGTTATTTCCTTCATTATCTATATAAAGTCTCTGTGTGTTTATAGAAATTGCCAGAAACTCTCGATCTGCATTTATGAATTAATTTGCCTTTCGTGTTGGAATTGGCTGTATTTAGAAATTGAATTTATCTTTCAGTCATTAAGACCTCTTCAGAAATTTCTGCTGGCCTGTATTATGTCAGTAAAAAAAAGAAGCTTATTCATGAAAATAAATTACATGTTTAATCCTTACAAACCCATATAATTAAATTCTATAAATTTCCGAGGATTTCATTGGAAACATCAAAATGACCTGAATGAAGACACTGCACACTTTTGCATAATTCACTTTGCGAATTACACCGTGTGCACAGTCTTCATTCAGGTCATTTCGCAGTGAGCCGGTCAAAATATAGAATCAGTGCTTAAGTATCTTTTCCATTGTCTTAAGATAGTCTGCTATGATTTGTGGTTAGACTTTTAAAGTCATATCAGACACTGAGATATACACATTACAGATTTATTTTGGCCACTTTGTTTTTTGACGGTTTTTTTACCATTTAGACCAGTTGGATTGATGTTTTCTCTGCATCCATTTTTATAGAAACATACAGTATATTAATAGCGGATGGACTCTCAGTACTTTGAATTATTATTCTTTTCCATTGGTTCCAACAGCAATTTATGCAATATGATAAAAATGCAAATTAATCTTACGATAAGTAAGAATATGATTTTCAAATAGTAAGAACAGATATTCAATTAATGCCTACTATTAGTTTATTTTCCTTTAATCAGCAGTTTATTTAAAGAAATTCAGGTTTTATACATTAAATGCTTTAAAAGTGTAGGCCTTTGTTTTTATCTAACCATATCCTTTGCAAGTTGTCCCAACATAGAATTAATCCCATGTTAGAGCTGGCTCTGTTTAGAACTAGCCATTTCAATTCATGTTGCCAAGTTTCTTTGTGTTTGAATCAATAAGTTCTACATTCAAGGTAGTAATAGCTCCATTTAATAGCAAAGTATTTGTTGCCATTACTAATTTTTAGTCCGTCTGAATTAGACCCAACTCTTAATTTTGAAATTTTTACTAAAATTAGTTTGCATCATACAGAATATTGATTGCCAATGCATTAGTTTCTGTCACTCTAGACTGTAGTCTGTTTGTTCTGGCTTGAGCCAATGAGTTATTAATGTAACGTCTAATATACTAAAGATGCCCTTGGCCTTAGTGATAAAAGTTTCTTATGAGTTTGATACCCCAAAACCTTACCCCTCGAATAGAGATTCCTTTGTCATACCCTTAAGGTAGGGGAAGATTCTATTATTTTTCATGCGCCTCTCATCAAATTTTTTTTTTGCAGAGTTATGTCCCTTGTACTTGTTTATATATTCTTAAATTTAGTCTCTTAAGATTTTGTTTGTGTTGCTCCAACACATCTAGTTTACTGTATTTTAGTGTCCCACTCCAGAATCTTTCGCCGATATTTACACATCAGCATTGGTCATACACTAGCCCTTGACACATTCCACCAATAGAATCTCTGGTCAGTAAGTAGCCTTGACCTTCCAAGCCAACAGTTACTAACTTGATCTGGGGCCTCCGTGGCCAAGTGGTTAGCCTGTTCGACTGCGAATCGGAAGACTCGAGTTCGAGCCGCGTAAGCGCCAC